>CAJUYI010000677.1:61862-88852 GCA_910591695.1 Galerucella pusilla | reverse complement strand
GTACATATTAGAATACCATTGTTGTCGAGGTCTCTAGCTTATTGTCCTGAAGTTTATAAGTACGAAATATCACGGGTTTTTACAGAAGGACCAATTTAAGTTATGATTTATATAATATAATTTTCCAAAAAGTTTTCTTTTGTAAGAGCATTTAGCAGCTCTTCCATCGACTGAAATCGCGCACATTTTAAGGCAGACTTGATCTTTGAAAACAGGGAGAAGTTACAGGGTGCTAAATCAGACGAGTACGACGCGTATGTTCTTTACACGCTTTCAATTAGTTTTACTTACTTACTTATCTGGAGCTACTCGGCATCGGTAAGAGTTGAGGAAACATGGCCGATATCTGTCATAACATAAACGTACCAATAGCGTACCAAAAACATTTTAGAAACCGATTAATGCTTTGCTCGAAGGGTAGTCAATACTTTTTGGCAAACTTTATAAAAACAAGTAAATAAAGATATAAAACTTGCTCCAAATTTAATATCTATTAACTATTACCTTGGTTATGTTTAGGGTAACAAAAAAGTAAAATAATTATTACAATTATTATTATAATTATCACTTATGTGTCTTTAAACATTCATTCAACTCTCTAGTTCGGCTATGAAGTGTATTTACACGAATATATTGATTCATTTTTGAAAAATGAAAAAAAACACAAAATACAAAAGGTTAAGATGCCAAATGAAATTGTGAATACAATAATTGAAATTTACAATACTGGATAATCAATATCAGTCAATAGTGGAAGTGAGAGGAAGGAGTCACGCACGTACTTTGCAGGTGGTTGCATAGCAACGGGCTGTCTGATAAATCTTCCCCGAACGAAGTTGCTGGCTTGAAGAAAACCCATAACATATTTGGAAGTATTTACCTTTTAACATCAAGAAATTGAAAAAATAAAGTTGATAGACAAAATCCAATGAAACAAACATATTAAAGAACTAACGTTTAATCATTATTGGACTCGGAACCCACTACGAACTGCCTAGAACTATTCGCGAACTCGCTTACATACCAAGCTCGGAAAATATTCGAGAACAGCTCGCGAACGTGGTCTGTACCCCGCTATAACTTCTCGAAAAGTCAACTTTCCACCAATTTTACCTTACAAGTATCCCAATGTTGATCATTGTATATGTCTTTCATTACAGCTAAGTACGATGGAATGTCGATAACTCAACCAGAAAATGCCAAGAAAAAAGTGACCTCAGATTACGCAGAATTTACAATACCGGGTGGATCAAAAGGTGATGTCAAAGACATGGAACTTGTGAAAGTATCTAAATTAGACTCAACCGGGCAATTAGTATTTAAAGACATAAAAGAATTCAATAGGATACAATCTGAAGTATTCCCCGTGGCATATCATTCTAACGAGAATATGTTAGTTTGTGCCCCGACAGGGGCTGGTAAAACAAATATTGCTCTTCTCAGTATAGTGCACCAGGTTAAATGCCACATGGAAGGTAATCTAATTCGAAAAAATGATTTTAAAGTAAGTTCCACTCTTGTATAGCCACATTTTTATATATAAAGTAGAAAACATTTTTTAGAGTGAACACTGTATTTTTTATTATGTAAAGGACTATGCTTCTATCTTATGGAAAATAAAAGACCACTCAAATGCGGATATTTTGATACCAACTTATTCGTCTTGAAAAATAGAACATTTTTGATAATATTGCGCCAATGTTGTGACTTTTATAATTAACTCACAATTAATGATATTATTTTTAAAATCGCTCACGGAGATTGTATGAGTTAGACAGAGAGAAAATACGTAAACAAACCTGTATTACAGATTCCACCAAGTGCGGAGATAAGAAATAAATAAATAAAACCAGACAGGGTTGAACCGAACCATAATTTTGTGAGTTAATTTTTATATGTTGTTTTTTCTTTGTAGTATTTTGTAGTGTAGTTGTTGGCATCGGTAACTCTTCAAAAAATAGGATAGGGATGCGGAAAAGATTTTTTTATATGCTAGATGTTAAATGTCTATTAACTGTTTATACAAAAATGCTTGTGAAATGTGTTTAGGTAATGAACCCGACGTAAAGGGTGATACTAAAATATAATGTATAATTCTTAGAGTATTCCCTTTTACGCGCTCCACCTTCCCCCCACAGGCATCGCCTTAGGACCTCATTACCTTCTATCCGCGGAGTGTAGCTGAAAAAAAAAATTTCTATTGGCCTGAGCCGGTTTTTGGTTTTTATATTTTTTGGATGGCCGAAGCCGGGTTTTGTTTAATTTTTAAATTTTTTTGATAGCCGAAGCCGGTTTTTGTGTTATATATATTTTTTTGATAACCGGGCGAAGCCGGTTTTTGTGTTATATATATTTTGATAACGATGAGTGTTTTCCCTGAAGCACTGTTAACTGAATATAATTTGCATCATTATATTTCTTCATGATTAGGTATAGTTCGATCAGCAGCGTCAAGTACAGTATTTAGTAATCTGGTTGATCGATATCTTGTATTAGGAGGATTAGCACGCAGCGCTCCGATTAAATCTGACGACAACCACCCTTCATCATTAAAATGATCAATACAGCAAAAAGAACCTTTTGGGACGTATATCTCTTTTTTGAAATTTATATCTATCCTGGCTTCAAAAGAAATTGTCGGGAGATTTCTATTACCATCGCAAACAAAACAGATATTGCGTCTTTGCGGTACACAATTAAACACACAAGAAGTCTCATCATTTCCTACATTATCCCTTTCAACGTCGGCAATAACCTGTCTATAAAAATTAATATGAATAACCTCACTTCCATATTTCTTTGATGCAAATTATTATTCCCTCTACGATGGCGGGCGGCGTTCTGAAATCCCTCTGGAAGATCGTTTAATTCTTCACAACGCCGAAATCATCTAGGACGAACTCTATGTTCACAAACGTAACACTGCATTTTCTTAGTTTTTAAATACTTGACTTTAAAAAATCTCTAAATTGAATACGCACACTTCTAGCACACAGAGCGATTATTTATTAAAACTGGTCATTTGTAGTTAAAACTTGTTAGTCACCAATTAGATGGATACGCCCTTTTTCGTTCATACTCCTATTACCTGTCAGGGATCTGTCAGGTATAAATATTTGCAATCTATAATCTATCATATCTTTATACAACTGAAAAATATAATCCTATTATTTTGTTTGGACGAAATAGGTATTCATCGTATTTACAACTATATTCACAAGTCCGACTCTGTTTCACCACAGCAGGTGGTGTCCTATTGAATGGTTAGATTATGTAATCGAATCGAAAATTTCTGACAAATAAACTGATTATGTGGGTTTATTAATTAAATTTCAACATTGGCGCCATGTTATCAAATGTTCTATTTTTCACGACGAATAAGTTGGTATCAAAATATCCGCATTTGAGTGGTCTTTTATTGTCCATAAGCTGGAAGCATAGTCCTTTATCTTCATAATTAGTCAATTTGGAAACATACGCTCCTAGATGATATTAACAACATATTAAATCCTTTAAACTCTTTAGCTGAATTAAATTTAATATCTGTGAACAATGGTTGCATTGTAGGTTGCTCCACGCTCTTACATAGCCAGCATTTTCTTATATTCACCACTCTCTAGGCATTAAACCCCGCTACCTGGTGGCCCTTCACCCCACATCCAAAGCATTTGCCCTCCTCTCTCCCCTCTACAATATTTACCCTATTCCAGTCCAACTTAATCTCCCGTTTTCTTAGTAAGGCTTCCGCTTTCTCCCATTCCACCCTCACCACCGCCATTTTCACCCCGTCCCTCACCCTCACCACTGTCATCACTCTTGTCTCTTCCCCAATAAATTCCTCTATTTTCTTTCTCACCACTTCATCTTCAATCCACGGGTCTATCCCCATAATCTTAATAGTTTTTGTTCCCCTTCCCGCTTTCACCGCCCTAGCTCCTGTTACCCTTTCCACATCCCTCAGAATTCCTCTGACCTCAACCCCTTTCTTTGCCTCTATAACCACCATCCTGTTCCTTGAGACTAAGCCTATCCACCCACTTTCCTTCCATCTCCCTCAAACCCTTCTCAATCCTTTCTATCCTCTCCTGATTGACTTGTCCAATATCCTTCAGGATTACCGCCTCATTCCTGACCTCCTTTTCCTTTTCCCTATCTGTATAAATTGCCACCTTCGTCCCATCTGCTCTCACCCACGCGAACATCTTCCTTAGTACCTCCATCTCCACATGCTCAATCCTGTGTAGCCCAACGCTGACCTTGCTCCCCATTTCCTCAAACCGTCGACTCATCATATCAAACACCTACCTCTCATTGAATGTTATAGAAAAAGTATTTGGATACTTTGAAATCGGAACAACTTAATATTCTTCTTCAAAATTGATGGTTTCACATACTGCCATGTTGCAGTGGACCGTATTGTCGTTTTCCAAGTGTAAAATTGCCGATACAGGGACGTTCTTTCTTCTTCTTTCCTTCTTTCTTTCTCTCTGAGATGCATGATTTCCCTTCCACAAAACCATGTTGGTTTTCCTTAAAACCCCCATTCCTACCAACTCCCTCCTCAATCCTAACCTTCATTATCCCCTCCATCAATTTACCCAAACCACACTGATGGGCCTGTAGTCTCCCGCCCGCTGCCCATCCCTACCCGTCTTCTTCACAACTATCACCCTGGCCACCTTCCACCTTTTCGGGAACTTTTCCTCCCTCAGTATCCTGTTGTTCCAAAAATTCCATTGTCATCCAACAGCCTCTCCACCTCACCCCTCATGCCATCTATCCCTGGGGCTTTCCTTACTTTAACATGAAATTTATAAGTAGCAGGTCATTAATAGTTAGTTAATCAACAAGAGTATTGATAAGGGCTATCAACAATCACAATTGTGATGGTTAATTGTCCTTTCAATACTCCTGTTAGTAACAAAAAGGTCACTACTTGGTCTAACCAAAATATTAAACACCAAGTAGTCTTAACACCAAATGTATATTTTAAATATCAAAGTAATTATCAATTTTGAACTTCCATATATTTTTTATTATTAAAGTGTAGTTAATTAGAAACTTTTAGTTTTATTTTTAAAAGTGAAAATACCAGTACTTTTACCATCTAAATATTAATAATTAATTTTAGATTATTTATGTGTGTCCAATGAAAGCGTTGGCTACTGAAATGGTCGTGAATTTCTCTAAAAAGCTAGCTCCAATAGGAATAAAGGTCAAAGAATGTACCGGTGACATGCAGTTAACAAAAAAGGAGATAGCCGAAACTCAAATGTTGGTAACAACCCCAGAGAAATGGGATGTAATTACAAGAAAAGGAGCAGGTAATAATAATATATAATAATCCACCATATAGGTGCTAATCATATCTACACATTGCGAAAAACTTAGGGCGAGTGGTACAAAAGATCTCCTAAACGAAGTTCAATTAACAACCGTTTAAATTTTAACTAGACTCTCGTTTTTATCTGTTGTACCGGGTGGCCGTCGGCCATATATCAGGAGTGGATTATAGCACAGGTTCGGGAAAAAAATTTTGTAACAAACGAGAAACGCCTGGAAATTATTTTCAACATTGTAGGTCCACCGCTAGAGGGCGTATTTGACAGTTAAAAATTTAAAATGCAAATTATTTCAAAATGCAGCATATTGAATATTATAATAAGATTCCTCGACAAATTCCGCATATTTTTAATACAAGTTTAAGCCTATCTCTTCAAATAAGGGGTGGGGGAGAGTGGGAACCTTGTTACGAAAAAACGCCTGTAATTCCGGTTCTGCTTGACCGATTTTAATAAACTTGATGTTGTTTGGAAGAGCTTGTGTTGAACAATCGAATATTTGTAAATATGAAGCAATCTGATTAATAACATAAATGCTAGAGGGCGCTCTTTTATTTTTTCTTTAATATTGTGTTTTCTCGTAACAATTTTAAATGGAAGCATACAAATTGAAGTACGTCTTCAAAAAGTAGATTGAATTAGTAATAAAACACTGCAAACAGCAAGGCGATATCTCTTTTCTATCCAGAGATATCGTAAGAAACAGGTAAATTGTTGGAATTGTTCTTCCAACGTCTAGAAGGCTGGTTTGCGTTAACAGAAATTATTAAATTTAGCCTGAGTGGAAAGATCTTACATTTGTCTGCAGTAATTTAAACTACTTACCTACATGTAATGCTGTCGCTACTAACAATGAGAACGAATTTTAAAATAATGTGATAAATCGAACAATTGAAACCTTTAATAAATAACTAGGTACGTAATTAGTGCCGCTCTAGATGTTCGAAATGTCGTCTATCATTTTCAACCCATGAAATCAATCGCTGACGGGTAGAGAAAACAGCAGCTTCAATTTCTGCCATTGAAATACTTCGTATTGTCTGTCGTATCTTTTCAACCATGTCAGCTATTGTTGCGGGTCTATCGGCATAAACGAGATCTTTAACTCGCCCCCACAAATAAAAATCTGAACAAGTTAGGTCTGGAGACCTCGGTGGCCAAATAAATGAACTTACAAATATCGGTTTTTATTGATATTTGATGCTTTTGATTTACTAACTGATCGCTTGGAAACAAATATAACATTCTTATTAATTGAAAAAATGTAGCACAACTTACTTCACCAGCCTTCTAGACGTTGGAAGATCAATTCCTGCCATTTACCTGTTTCTTACGATATCTCAGGATAGGAAAGAGATATCGCCTTGCGGTTTGCAGTGTTTTATTACTAATTTAGTCTACTTTTTAAAGATCTACTTCAATTTGTAAGCTTCCATTTAAAATTGTTACATCAAGTTACATCAAGTTTATTAAAATCGGTCAAGCAGAACCCCAATTACTGGTGTTTTTTCGTAACAAGATTTCCACTCTCCCCCACCCCTTATTTGGAGAGATAAACCTAAACTTGTAATATTAAAAACATGCAGAATTTATCGAGGAATCTGATTATAATATTTAATATGGGTGAATTTTGAAAAATTTTGCATTTTAAAATTTTAACTGTCAAATACGCTCTCTAGCGGATGGACCTACAATTCTGCAAATAATTTCCAGGCGTTTCTCGAGGCCATTTTTGTTATTTTTTTCCGGAACCTGTGCTATAATCCACTCCTGAGATATGGCCGACGGCCGTTTTTAGTTGGCTACCCGGTACAATGTCATAAATTCAGGCCGTTGACTAATCGACTTCTGACGCTCATTTTTAAGAGGTTGGTAGCGGAGTAGGTCAAATGATTGACGTTCTAAACGCGCATAGATAGGAAAAGAAGAAAATTGCCCTGGCAGCAAAGTTGATAGAATATTTTTGTTTTTGGTGGATTGGTCTTTAACGCTAAAATATTAATCATATCTTTGGATGAGTCAGATATCGATAAATTAATAGTGCTTTCAATGGGTAGTTTTATTTATTACAATAAATGGCTTGTAGCTGCAGGGAACTAAAACTGCATTTTTTATTAAAAAATGGTTTATTTACAACAAATGTTGGAAATAATCTTGTTTTAAAAGTTGTCGAGTTAAGTTATGGTGTCGAGTTAAAGAACGCTACCACTGGCTGGAACACTAGTGGGTTCGCCAAAATTTCCGGTTAGGGGTAGAGTGCTCCCGGCGTCGGTGATTAGCCTCAGTCGCAGAAATAGACCGACGTTAAATAACAGAATAAAAAAAAAGTTGTCGAGTTATTCCATGGTCATTAATTCTGTGGCCTCTATTTTCATCAATATTAATGTTTTCGAAAAGGTTTATGGCAATTTCGACTTCAGGATTGGCAGGGGGAATGTGGTATTTACAATTAATTGCTATGTTGTGTAAAACTGTAGTTGTTACAACAATATTTTCAACTTTATGTAAATTCAAACTTATGCCTAGTTCCACAACAAGGAATCTTCTTTTTGAAACGCCAATGCATCTTTCTATGGGGTTTCTGGCTCTGATTTGAGATTCATTGTATAGATTTTGTGCAGGAGGAGAGGAGTTGAAAGATAACGGCTCACACCATACCCACTATCTCCCACCAGTACGCTATCCTCTCCTAAAGCATTCATTTACATACGTGTTAGGTACTGTCGGTTGACAATGTCAAGAAAATTAAAAAATAACAATTTTGTGAGGTTACATTTACCGGATTAAGTTTTAACTCTCCAATTTTGTCCGGTTGAAATATGTCATTTTTAAAACTCTAATTAGCGTTAACCAGATATTGCACAACGGAAACTAAACAGTAAACTAAGTTTAAGAGATAATTGTTTATTGTACAACTCGCCCTAATAGATCAAACAATTTACACAAGTACGACAAGGATGAACAACACTACTTGAAAGAGAGAGACAAGAATTGTTCTATTTGTGAATCTCACAATTGGATCAGTCCCATTTACCAAAACACATCGAATAAAATTAAGGAGAGCAATGAACACTCGCCGACCTGTTTTGGTAGAGAGAACTGAGCGAACAATTCTTCACTCTCTTTTAAGTATTGTTTTTTCGCAAGTTTCATAATAGGTGAATACTTTATAGCTGAGTACACATGACTCGAAAGTCAAGAAAACATATTTGTATTCTGTGTAAATATTAATTTATTAAAATCGCAGAGCGCTTTCGGCTATTAAGCCATCTTCAGTGCTTACCTGCAAGTAAGTAAAAAAGTTAGAAAATATAAAAGAAGTAGATAAAGAATTACTTACTCGTCAGGTAATTTATACAAGAAACTTTGACAACACATTGACGTCATAAATTAAAAATATAGGATAACATTAAAATTAAAATGATCCCCTGTTTAGGGTTTTTTAAATCTAGATATTAAACATTATTAAAAATTTTGTTAAAATTATTTTAGACTGAACTCCGAACACGTGTTCGTCTAACGGATGTTGAAGTGACACTCCTTCAATTTTAAAAAATTAGCATATGACAAATGACAGTGAACATAGAACTCAATCATTCTAACAGGAGTTTAAAATGACATTGTAGAAATGTTTTCAAAAGTCCCAAAACAGATATGTAAACTTCCTAAATGAAATTATAAATAAATAATTTGATATTAAGGTCTAATGAGAACCTATCAAGTTATAAAATACTGAAAAAGAGAACCCATTACTAAATTTAATTCAAAATAGAAAATTCACATATATGTCAAGAGAGATCCAAAAGTAAACAAATTAATTTGAACAATTAAAATGTTAATGCAAATAATAATGAAATAAATTATCTGAGAATGATTCCAAACAACATAATTAAATAAACATTGTAGTCTGGTAGTCACCAATAACAAAACACATCTAATAAGGGAAAATAAATTTGATTGAAGTCTAATGAGAACTCAATATTCAAATCTAATTCCAAAAACGAATAAGATTAAGGGTCTAATGAGAACCCCTTTCCAAATCTAATTCAAACTAGATAATCAATTAATAGTCAAAGGAAACTCCAAATACATTAACCATTCGAATGATGAAGTATGTAAAAACAAATTACAGAAGTTATTAAAAACTATTTAAATCTACAGAAAATAATAGTCAAATATATAGGGGAAGTTGGGGCAAAGTGGTCACCTTAACAAAGCCTTCCTATAAATATTTTTTTAGTAACTGAGAGAGTATTTTGGATGACTGAATTCTCTTCTTCCATGATTTAGCTGTTGTTTCCCGACATATCCAGTGATTCTAGACCAGAACTATGAATTGATAGAGGAAAAAGTGAGTTAATGCAAAATATCCGCTTTGCCCCATATATGGGGCAAAGAGGATACGTATATCGGGGAAAAGTGGAAAGTAATTACCAGATAAAAGAAAACACTGTAGATTTAATGAAACAAATCAGTCTCCACAACCAGGCCCCTCTAGAGTTAGATCCCCGTCTCCTATAGTCCATTCAGTACTAAAAAGGACTTGGTACTGACTTGCTGCCTTTTTTGCACTAAGTATATTATTTCTGACATCCTGTATAGCTGCTATCATACTGTCTTCAGACCAAGATTGTTGCTGAGTATATATTTACGCACCATTATGTAAATTTATTCTGAAAAAAAAATCAACTTAATTTTTCTATAGGGGCACAGTGGACCACTTTGCCCCATAATAGGAAATCCACTTTGCCCCAATACGTATCGAAGCAGTATTTTAAAAATAATAAAAAAATTAGATTATTTTGTTTGATTGCTTATATGTACGTCTAAGATATATATAAAATGTCATTCTAACCTTATATGATACCGAACAAACAATTTGTATTTTCAGCTAAACTGCCACTTTACTTACCAATGAATATTACAAGCACGTGGTTCAAAACTTTTCACTTCACGAAAAAATTGCGTGCAGTCTCGACCGTGGTTAAATGCAGACTAAGTTAGCTGTACATACGTAAGGGGAATGATATACGCGAAGACACCTATATATGTCGTAACCATGTTGGAAATATCATATAAAATCACTTTGCCCCGAGGGGCCACTTTGCCCCAACTTCCCCTACCAAGTAATATCTCAAAAACCAATGTGAGTGATTTTTAATTAGAAAGATCTGATTTAGAGTCTAATGAGAACCCATTACTCAAATCCACTACTAATAAGAAAAAGATTAAGGGTTTAATGAGAACCCATTACTAAATCTAATTCTAAAAACAACTACAACAAAAGTTCAGAAAAATTTAAAATAAACAAATGGACCATATGGTATCAGCTTGATGATGTTATGGATAAATATGAATATCATCATAGAGAGAGGATTAGTATGTAACAAACAAATTACAGAATTTATTGAAAAAATTTTTATATATATTTAAATCTAAAGAAACTAATGGTCAAATTATACTTTAAAAAAATATCCCAAAAACCAATGTGAGTTATTTTCAATGAGAAAGATCTGATTTAGAGTCTAATGAGGACCCATTACTCAGATCAACTACTAGCCAGAAAACTCCTGTTAGAATGATTGAGTTCTATGTTCACTGTCATTTGTCATATGCTAATTTTTTTAAATTGAAGGAGTGTCACTTCAACATCCGTTAGACGAACACGTCTTCGGAGTTCAGTCTAAAATAATTTCAACAAAATTTTTAATAATGTTTAATATCTAGATTTAACAAACCCTAAACAGGGGATCATTTTAATTTTAATGTTAAACTATATTTTTAATTTATGACGTCAATGTGTTGTCAAAGTTTCTTGTATAAATTACCTGACGAGTAAGTAATTCTTTATCTACTTCTTTTATATTTTCCAACTTTTTTACTTACTTGCAGGTAAGCACTGAAGATGGCTTAATAGCCGAAAGCGCTCTGCGATTTTAATAAATTAATATTTACACAGAATACAAATATGTTTTCTTGAGTTTCATAATTTCATATTTGAACCAGTGTTTTTCAACCTGTGGGTCGCGACTCCCTGCTGGGTTGCGCAGCCTTTGTAGGGGGGTCGCGAGAGGTCGAGAATACTTCAGACTTAAATAAAAAGTCGATAAGAGTTATTATATTTAACAAAATTTCCCTATAATCAATCAAATCAGTCAAAAAAATGTTAGTTTAAAACATGTTATTACAAAAAAAATATTAAAAATGTGTTTAAATAGAAAATTATTATATCTGTGCTTGCTTATTTTCGTTCATTTTAATGTGAAGGTTGCGCTTGAGTTTGTTCAATTAATTTCTCCCATCGTGGATCCGTTTTTGACACATTGTAACGATAGAATATCTATCGTTATTCTTTGTATCTACTTCTATCATTAACTTCCAAGTAATTTCTTTTCAAACCCTTTTTCTACGCCTTTGTCTATAAAACGAATATCGCTAAAACCCCTTTTCTACGTTCCGCCGTTCTAAAAAAAATGTAAAAATGAAAACAAAATTGTTATCAAATTGCACACGTCCCTACCCTTTGTTCTAAGATTTATGGCTTTTTCTGTTGATATTTCTGTGCCGCTTTTCTGTTTGATGTGGGACACGTGTTCATTTTAACCACTGTTAAAGAATTTGACCGGTAATTATTTGCCTCGCCTCCAGTTTAGAATTCAGCAAATCAGGGTTGTTTATAAACGACAATTTTCTTTTCTGGCGCTATTTTTTTTAGAGTCTTCTATGAACTGTCCAGCAGAGAATATGTGCTAGGAAAAGTCTTCCACTAATTGTGAATGCTCACTAAGATAAATGTGATAAAACTTCGTGTCTTGACCGCTAATATAGCATAATTATGCTTGAATATTAATAAAAAGTTTTGTGTTTTAAAAGTTTGAAGTTAGGTTAGGTTAGTTTTAATATGAAATAACGTCGAGAGGCCTTATCGATGATCTGACTTCATCAATGTACTCTTTTTACTTGTTAAGAAGATGATAAAAAATAAGTTGGCGCCCAAGCTATCGTTTCTGTACCAGCCTTCTTCCTTGTATGATGGTTCCAAAAAAATCCTAATTCAGGCAAATATCCAACCTTGGGATATACCGTTTACCAACGGGTTATGTTACAAATTGGCCACAACGTCTCGTGTTACAACATGAAGTATCAAATCGTTTTCCAAATTTAAGCGATTTCTTAGTTTACATTTTATTCTGTTTTGTCAAAACAGAAACGATACTTTTAATTACTACATCTCCAACTTATCACCACAAGATAATACACTATGGAAAGCCACCAAAAAATTCAAAAGACCCACTGCATCAATCCCCCCATTAAGAAAACCTGATGGAAATTGGTCTCGCACAAATGATGAAATAAGCAACACGTTTGCAGAACACTTAGCTAAAGTTTTCACCCCACTTCCATCAAATAATCCAATAATAGATGTCGAGGTAGAAACCTACTTAGAATCTGCCAACCAACTATCACCTCCCCTAAGAGCAATTACCACAGCAGAAGTGTACAGAGAAATCCAGTTGTTAAATCCACATAAAGCTCCAGGATATGATCTAATAACCGGTAAAGTATTAAAACATCTTCCAAGGAAAGCCATCGTACTAACCACCACAATATTCAATAGAATACTACAAATTATTCATTACCCAATACAATGGAAGTATGCACAGATAATCATGTTAGCGAAGCCAGGAAAACCTCACCATGAGCCCAGCTCATACAGACCAATTAGCCTACTACCACAACTATCTAAACTCTTTGAAAGAATCCTTCTACATAGAACTAGCGAAATCATACCTAAAGAAGAACTGATTCCAATACACCAATTTGGATTCAGAGAACAACATTCGACAATCCAACAGTGTCATAGATCATTGAACAATATCAAGCAAGCGATAGAACAAAAAGAATCATGTGCTTCAGTATTTTTAGACATCCAACAGGCTTTCGACAAAGTATGGCACCAAGGACTACTGTTTAAAATAAAACAAAAATCACCCCATCATATTTTCCTTTTACTCAAATCTTACCTAAGTGATAGATATATACAAGTCGAAGTCCAAACCTCCTTATCCAATTATCAGCTCATAAAATCAGGTGTTCCCCAAGGAAGTGTCCTTGGCCCCTATATACACCTTATGTATACTGCTGATATTCCAACTACCGACGATACTCTAATCGCTACCTTCGCAGATGATACTGCAATAATGTCTTCAGATGTAGACCATACGAGAGCATCAGAAAAGCTACAATACCACCTGAATCTTCTACAAGAATGGCTAGGTCAGTGGAGAATAAAAGTTAACAATGACAAATCCGCACAAATCACGTTCACCACAAAACGAAGTGTCTGTCCACAAGTGACCATTAACAATATGCCGATTCCAGTAAAAAGTGGAGTCAAATATCTCGGACTACACTTGGATCAAATTGTTGACATGGAAGAAACACATACAAAGTCAAAAAACGCAACTCAAGTTAAAACTTCAGAATATGAACTGGCTAATCGGCAGAGGTTCACAGTTAACAATAGAAAATAAGATTCTAATATACAAAATCAACCTAAAACCAATATGGACCTATGGCATAGAGCTATGGGGCTGCAGTAAGCCATCGAACACTAAGATATTGCAAACGTTCCAATCTAAAACTCTTCGTATAATAGCTAATGCTCCATGGTTTATAAGCAACTACACATTACATACTGATCTCGGTCTTCCAACCATCAATGAAGTTATTCAGGCATCAGCAATGAGAAACAAAAACCGCAATGAAAACCATAAAAATCCACTAATATCCAACCTTTATACTGATCCAATGGAACAGAGAAGATTGAAAAGACTCTGGCCAGAAGAACTCATAGGGTGATCAACGGAGACCCATCAGTGGATGGTGCCCGCATCAAGTCATTTAGCAAGAAACCACATCATTTACTTATTACTCTGGATACTTATTGAGTGGATTGTAGATTTGCAACTGAATTAAAAAAAAAAACATTTTATTCGCACCATTGATGAAAATGCCAACTCGCAGTAGTAAGAAGTAGAAAATAGAATCAAACACTTCAAGGCCTCTGTTGTTAATTCCGGGTATTCTGTTTTTTTATTTAACCAAAACAAACGTATCCAAATTTTCAGACTTGAATTCCAAGTGTAACATCTCATCGGCAGATAGTTCCAGCAGATTTTCTTTGAGCTTAGTTGCTAGATTTGCAGCATTTTTAAACGGATTTAAGATCCATCTTTGCCCACTGTTATCCGTTATCTCTTGCAGTGAGAAGCAATGACACTATTATTTCTTCAAATTATGTAACACCATTTTCATACCAGATATACAATATGTCCCCCTAAGTTGGAATCTTATAGAACATTTATTTATTTATTATTAATTTTGGGAAGAAAAGTTATTCTTCATAAAAAGTTCTGCATTATCTAAAACCTATAATACAGTCATCAAATATCAAATTTTTTAGTCGTATACGAGGCTTGTCAAAAAATATGAGTCTTACTCAAGAGAAACGCACCTTTAAATTTGACAATATCGAAAAATGTTACTAAAAAAGTTGGATATGTCGAAGCATTAGTATGAGTAAAAATTAAATTTGTTTGTTTCTAAAATTAGGTAATATGATGTTAATTTTATAACTTGGCGTTTGAATGTATTTTATTATTTGCAAAATAAGTGAATATGCACCTATTCCGCGTTTTAAATGCAATTAAAAAACATGGAAAACCTAAAAAAACTATTATGTGTTTCGTAATCACGAGAGATAAATGTTCATTCAAAATAGAAACATTAGTAAAAAATAAAATAATCTCAAGTTTCAATTTGAATGAATGTAATTACATATTTAATCGTAATTTTTAATTTTGATCAACTTTTTTTAGTAACATTTTTCGATATTGTCAAATTTAAAGGTACTTTATTCTTGAGTGAAACTAATATTTTTTGACAAACCTCGTATACGACTAAAAAATGTTGATATTTGATGACTGTATTTTAGGTTTTAGATAATGCAGAACTTTTTATGAAGAAAAAAAATTGTTTCTAAAATTAATAATAATAAAGTTTTCTATATATCGTATATATATGAGTTGATGTTGATCTCGCTTCCGACTTCTTCAATGAAAGACTGTGTTAACGAAAATTAATCCAGAGTGGTTTTGATTTATAAACGATAACCACAATTCAATTTTTCTTTATAAATCCATGGAGTTTGTCTTGTTCTAATGACATTTTCATCACGCCCTGGATGACTTTTATTCAAGCTATTTAAATGTTCAAGTGAGTCAATTTTAAAAGGAATTCCGGGTCAGAAATGAATTCAGAGTAATGTGACTTGGCTTACTGTAAATATACCAATAGTTCCATAACTCTGCTCAGTACTTTGCCTTTTGATAACCACCTTACCTCTGTATGGTAAAGCAAATTGCGGTGTAGTCTCCCCATAGTCATATTTCATTCACATTCCCCGTTAAACCCGGTTAGAGTATCTCGGTGAAGGTGGTGGGAGGCATCCACGTCATAATGACGTCAACATTAACCATTTCTGAAATCCTATTTCTTTCACTTTATCACCCACTGTAATGTAAATATAACCTAACATTTATTTTTAATCCGAGAGAAAAACGTTTTGTTGTTTGTAGTTCAGCCATTTCAGCCATAGAACACTTACTTTCTCTATGACATAAAATACTTCAGTATTTTATGCTCTACGAGCTCAACTTTAACCACCTTTACCTATTATGGAGTTGGTAAACCGAAAGGCAGGTAGGGGAGGTGGACCCAAACGGAAATGACGTCACGGTAAAACTCAATGAAATGGGATTATCAGCTTTAGCCATGACGGGTAATGAGAATGAAATACACCTCCTAATCTTCAGAAATGATTCGAAACAATCGAGTCTGTAACGCTTTTCCTTCAATAGAATTTACAATGTTAATAATAATATTAAGAACTTGACTGTATTCTTGCGGTAAGGATTTGGCTGCGAGAGCTTGGCGATAGAGTAAGCAATGCATTCAACAAGCGTTTAGCATCTGTTCTATCAGTCTAGCAATAAATCCACTCTTCGCACCAGTCATGGCTTTTGCCCAATCGATATTCATCGTAGCTTCAAGGAACATGTCATGCAAGCATTGACCTGGGTTGGGGGGTCGCGGAATATGTTTTGATACTAGGAAGGGGTCGTGTCTCGAAAAAAGTTGAAAAACACTGATTTAAACAATTTAATTGTTTCAACTTATACAATGTGGAACTGCATTTAACTATATTCTAATGACTTTAGTGGATACGGAGGTAGTTGGTTTAGTAAAACTTCTCATAATCGACGAAGTTCATCTTCTGAATGGCAGTAGAGGACCCGTAATAGAAGCACTAGTGGCCAGAACTTTGAGGCAAGTAGTCAGTAGTCAAAGTATGATTAGAATAGTCGCACTGTCGGCTACTCTACCAGGTTATATGGATGTAGCTTCCTTCCTGAAGGTGAATCCTCGTTCTGGACTTTTTTTCTTCGATAATCGATTTCGGTCTGTGCCGTTAACCACTTCTTTTATCGGTTGCAAGAAAAAGAACAACAATGAAAATGAAATCATGGATTTGGTTTGTTATGAAAAGGTTGTTCAGTTTGTGAAAGAAGGACATCAGGTAAGATAACCTAATATAATATATACAAAATAACCGGTAATTAATAAACCTTTTGCAGGCAATGGTATTCGTCACTTCTAGAAATGCTACAGCCACCGTTGCTAAAAGGTTCATAGAAATAGCGCAGGAAAAAAAAACTTTAACTTTATTTGAACCAGAAAAAAGTATAAGAGGACTGAGGGCTGGATATAAAAGTGGAGATTTGGGATATTTGGTACCGCAAGGATTTGGAATTCATCATGCAGGTATACTTATTGTTATTTCGAAAAAGTAAAAAATATTGAAACTCAATTTTCAACACACAATCGTACACACTACATTTTTCGAACGTAATTTCATTAAATAATAATTATGTAGTTAATCACTAAAATGTTAATCTCTAAAACCGTCAACATTTGTGGATTCTAACAGATATACCTTTTTTTGTTGTAATGATGTGGCTTTAATTATTTTTTACAAAAGTATCGCTAATGTAAAAGGCAAAAAAGTTTTGCGTACATTTATGCCGCATACGTGGCTTATGTGGCGCCCTCTACAAAATACATCAAAATAGGTACATAATTATGATTTCTTATATCAAAAAACCCCCAACTTCAAATTTTTGTGCATATACGTCAAAAAGCGATGAAGTTATTGTAAGAAACGAAAATTAAAATTTCATGTTCAACACCCTGTATATCTCTTAATATCAAAATTTTATTGAGGCTAGTTGGTTTAAATCGCAATATTTTGAAGTGAAGATTGTACTGTACTTCTATGTACAATTACTTAAAGACCACCCTGTATATTTACCATCGCTTATATTTTTTCAAAGGCATGGTTAGATCAGATCGACTGGAGGTGGAAAGACTTTTCCGAGATGGCGAGCTAAAAGTAATTGTATGTACTACAACTTTAGCATGGGGTGTTAATCTACCAGCCCATGCAGTTATCATAAGGGTGAGTTTTGCTGTACCAAACGTCCCCAAAATGTCAAATTAAAGACTTATGCCATCAAAAACTAATCTCAATATTTCCAAGCAGGAATTAAAAAAAACATTCACTTTTTAGGGAACCCTTCATTACGATGCAACTAAATCCACTTTTGTCGACATGGATATGTTAGATGTACAGCAGATATTTGGTAGAGCTGGAAGACCTCAGTATGACACATCTGGACATGGAATAATTATAACTTCTATGCCAAATATGTCTAAATACATGGGACTTATGTTGTCGCAAGTTCCAATTGAAAGTCAATTTTTGAATTGCATTCCAGATAATTTGAACGCGGAGGTAAGTTGAAAATAATTTGGTTCATATAAAATATTTTGGTTTTATACAATAGTATATACAATAGTATCACCTTCTAAAAATTCCTTCAGAGCATTTTTCTAGCCGACTGGTCCGTCAATTCATTACCTGCAAACTTTACTTTACAGTTTTAGTAGTGGTTGGATTGTTTATAGCTTGAACCAGAGCCTGATTGCCAATCAATATTTTATTTTTTTGTTCTGTATATCCTCTATTGATGTTTTCATCAATAGCGGCAATCAGTGATGCCGTTTGGCCCAATATAATAATATAATATAAATATTTAAAATAATAATAAAATTTCCTTGATCTTACTTTAACAAGACGTTC
Source organism: Galerucella pusilla (assembly GCA_910591695.1). Taxonomy (NCBI): domain Eukaryota; kingdom Metazoa; phylum Arthropoda; class Insecta; order Coleoptera; family Chrysomelidae; genus Galerucella; species Galerucella pusilla. The sequence continues at coordinate 70,246 of CAJUYI010000677.1, read as the reverse complement.
GAACATTCCATTATTAGTGACTCGCAACACCACCTATTCAGAGGCCCTTCCACACCTATAAGCCACCAAAGTATTCATAGTCCAGTCGGGTTACCATTAAAGGTGGATGTAAGAGCAGTAGGCGAGATTTTTGATGGAATCCCTCAAAAATAACATGGTTTGTTATAATCTATTGCCTCCACCGGCTTTTAGGCTGTGCTAATTGCACAATAACAGTTTATAGCCAAAACAACCAAAAATGGGCCCGTTTTTCGCCATGTTTTCAAATTTTACTCGAAAAGTACCTATTAAGTTTATCATGCATATTTATGGAAACAAAGTTATAGAGCGTGAAATTTGCTATAAAATTCCGTGGTTCAGAATGTGAAAATTCCCATCCCTGCAGCCACATCGGATGAATAAGTAGAATGAAAAATTGAAAAAACAGCTGTTTTTCAGACGCAAAATACTAATGCAAATAATTATGAAGCAATGTAAATCATTATTTGTCTCATAATACGTTATTTTTTCACGAACTGAAAGCAACAAACGTGGTTTCGATATCTTATTTAGTTGCTGAGTAATCTAATTGATAATAAACATTGAGGAAAAGAAATAGACATTGTTAGAATAAAGACATATGCCACAAAAAATTGTTCAAACTTACAATAATGTTATTACACATACTTACTAGAAGGTTACATCTATCATATGTAATAATTTAATCAACAATTCTTTCGGTTTAACTGACTCAGACGTTAGTTTGGAAAAGTGGTTAACATTTTACCTTAGTAACAATTAAGATATCTGTGCGGTTTTCTGTTTTAATTAAAATCTGAAAAAACCCCACTTAAAGGACTTGGAAAAACACAACTTTTGACGTTGTGAACATTCAATTCGGATCATTTAATTCCGAGTTATTGAATCCCAAACTTGATCAATGGTTCTCGGCAAACGATCAACAAGCTAACGAAAAAGAAAATACCGACATGCAAGTACGACTCAACCTCTAGCCACATATTTCCGCAATTCGGTCGGAGGCTGATGTGGTATATTGTATGTAAATAAAGGGGAAAACGGGGCACGACAGTTGTTGTGTTGTTACAGGATGGAATAACAGTGATGTGAAATATTACAAGTTTCCTACTGCGCAACACAAGTTGGTACAAAGGAAAAAATGGATTGCAGCTGTAAAAAGAGTAAAGTGAGTGTCTTAACCTCACTTCAAAATACAATGTACACTGATACTGTATTCGATACGTCATGTTTTCTCCATCAATTTTATGTAGTTTGTTTATTTTTTCATAAATACATTTATTATAAATCTTCAAGAACATTTGTGTGCAATCGATACACATATAAAGAAGCAGCTCATGTCACTTGGAATGTCAAATGGAATAATCGATTTTTATTAATGATTTTAGCAACGTTTATCTCCGTTTATTATAACCTACAAAGCTACACTTAACATAAAAAAATACATTTTAAAAACGATTACTTACCCAGTCGCTTATAAAATACTGAACATTATGTCATTAGGCACTTATATTTTCAAATTATTTACATTGTATAGGTTAAAAGGCTCCCTATATTTATAATAATTGTTGCTTCCATAAGCTTAACGTGTAAATGCCTCCGACGTAACTTGTGTTTTTAAGCCGCGAGGGGGCGACAGTAGGTACGCACATAGCGAATACTACGCCTTACTCAGCCATGCCCTCCCCTCGGAATGACAGCGCCGAGAGCCTTTTCCGCGCACATTCTCTCTTCTATTTGATTTAATTGTTGATAAGTTATGAGAGGTGGGTGTGTTGAAAAATATCTGGGAAGTATGCAGAAGGACCTGCATGACAGTATTTTTTTTTTTCGTTATATTGTTGTTCGTTTGCCTAAAATCGTTGATCAAGTTTGGGAATGAAAAACTGGGGATTAAATTGTCCGAATTGAACGATCAAAACGCCAAAAGTTGTGTGTTGTTCTTTAAGTAGGTATCTTAATTGTTACTAAGGTAAAATTTTAACCACTTTTACTTAATACTTGATACTTTTCGAGTAAAATTCGAAAACATGGCGAAAAAAACAGGCCCATTTTTGGTTGTTTTGGCTATAAATTGTTATTGTGCAATTAGCATAACCTAAAAACCGGTGGAGACAACGGATTAATATTAACCATGATATTTTTAAGGGATTTCATAAAAAATCTCGCCTACTGGACTATCATCGACGACACATTCATTACATGGCGAACCTGCCATTCGCTTATGATATCCCGTTAAAGAAAAAGAGTAATACACTGAATTTATACTTGTTTCCTCTCAACACTCTGTGCTAAACACCATGTAACCAAAGAATATTTCTCACACTGTATACGTGACAAAACAATCAACAAAACAAATAATGTGTTTCTTGATATTGATATACACAACTATTTATTTATTTTTTCATAATTTTTAGATTGTATTGGGGACAGTATCAAATATGAAAGAAGCAATGGAATGGTTGGCAAATACGTTTTTATATGTTCGCATAAAGAAAAATCCATTGGTTTATGGTTTATCGTACAAAGAAATTTGGGTAAGTTTTACTATACTAAATTGAAACTCAAATTGTGTGAAAGTAACTGAAAAAAACTCCAAATTGAATTGTAAACAAATCACAAACCTGAGACGTTCTTCTAACCTTGTAATGGATGATCTTATGTATATTGGACTAATAGAAGGTCTAGAAGAAGCGGAAGAAACTGTTGCAGAACCCCACCGAGTTGTTTTAAGAGATCCTGTTACACAACTCAGTGATGACCAATTTCAATAAATATTTCGGCCAACCAAGGAAACTTAGATATGTCCTGGGTTTTTCCCTCATTATTTGTACGAGAGTGGCTTTTTGTTTATTTCCAATCTTCATCATTTAAATTTGAATTCAAAGCACAGAACTAAAAACCATCTTGACATTAATGTCAAAATCGCGGTGTTTCCGTAACTAGTCGCTCGTGATACAGATTTGCGAGGGTAGTGGTACATGAGAATCTACAAATATCACATCGCTGCCAATCATTTCACTCCCCTTAGAGATCGTTCGCTTGTGAGAAGAGCGAGTTGAGAATAGGGCCCCAGACCAGTCACTACTAACGCATATGAAACAACAACTAAACTAAACAAAAAAGGAGATCTAACAATACTATCTAATAACACTACCGACACGTTTCACAATGGGTGCCGCAGAATGTATAAATTAGCAAATGATCTGTTGTAAAACGTAATAATATTCGTTTCAACCATGATATTTACAACCCAAATATAGAGTTATAAAATAATACCCTAAAAGTTGTAGCGCGGTATTTTCCATTTCACGGTAAATTGTCGATGCCGGTGACTTGAAAACTGTGAATTGCTTTTCTATGAATAGTCCTAAATCCTTAAAGGGATGAACCTGTCTGTTGTCGGTTGTCCATGGAAGAGGAGGAAACAGCCTCACACATTATCTTCGCACTGTCTCATTTGAGATATTGATTCCTAAGACTGGAGTGTCCAAGAGAAGATTTCTCCAAAAAGCATCTAGTTTTTTTTCGGGCCGAGATGGGAAACTCATGTTCGAATGGATCCTAATCAGTACCCAGACAGTGTTGGACTCATTCCCAAAGGAATGCCTACCAATCAAACCCACCTCAAGCTCGCCGTTACTCCCGCCTCGGAACCACTACCCTAGCATACTTCAAGGCGGGCGGTGGTCCCTCACACACTCTCCATCATCAACTCCCTTCTATCACTTCTACCTCTCACATGCCTTCTCTTTCCTTATCATGCTCTCCACTAGATTCATCTGTAACATCCTCCATCCATCCATCCTCTACATTTTTTCTTCCCGCGGTCTGTTTTCTCCTTCCTATTTACCCAGACTCGTCCCCTCTGAGGGGTCCAGTGGGTATCTCCCATAATTTCCCTCGCCGTCTTCATCCACTCTCCTACTACATTCTGTCTCCCCTGGCTTGTGTTTTCTTTCCCCACATACCCTACAAAGGAAGGCCTACAGCATTCTCTTATACTCTTTCCTTATACTCATTTCTCTCATCCCTACAATCACTCTTCATCCGACAGATCAACTCCTCCGCGTTCACCTTTGTACCTTTCCTTTCCGTAGTGAAAGCATCTAGTGAAAAGACTATTGAGTCTGATAATTATTACTGGTCTATCCACATATACGGTACAATCTAGAGCACAAAAAGCCTAAAGGCAGAGGAACTGAGGATGCGAAGCCTCTGACTGATGTTGCCGATCCAATCAATCATTTCCAGGGTCACATGTGCGTACGTCTGGAAATCAGTGTAATTAAAATTTACATTACACATTTTTTTACTTAGAGAATAAGTATTGGGATATTAAACTATCATATTTAAACGCACTGTTTGATTTTAATTTTTCATTTGAGGATACGATTACGTTTTAATTTTTTTTTCAGCAAGAACAGCTATTTAATCAGTTTCTACAGTACCAATTGGACACGGCAGCTAAAACTTTGGAAAAATCTCAATTGATACGATTCGATATGACATTAGGAGAATTAAGACCTACAAATTTTGGTAGAATTGCTAGTTTTTATTACATTTCATATAAAACAATGGAGATGTTTTATGAAAGATTTGACAAACACATTTCTGAATCTGCACTTTTGCAACTTATTAGCGAAGCTTCAGAATTTGCTCAGATTCAGGTAAGTTACTCCATATCCTATGTAGGTACGTTCTTGCGGTATATTTTTACAAAATGTTTCAAATTAATTTCTTTTAAACTGATTCGTCTTCCCAAAATCTAGAGTTGTGATTATTCTCTAATGGTTTCTTTAAATTTTAAATTTGAATTCTCACTTGTAGAAAACTAATTTTAAAAATTTAATATCTTAGAACCCTTAGAACCTTACCCTCATCAATTTCTAATACTACAAGTCACTTAACTCAATGTTATTGAACACAATGTTATTGAACCTCTAAACTAGTTATTATACAGGGTGGTCCGTAAGTAATGGACCAAAGTGAAATGGAAGATTCTTTGTCTAAAAATATTACAATCTGACGCAACTTCCTTTAATAAAATATTGATAATAAAAAAGATACAGAGTGTCAAAAATGTTTTTTTCCTCAGTAAATTGAAAGGTTTTTGATATAAAAACTGAAGAAATATTCTGCTTTCTTTGTTTGTGGACTGGAAGAAATCAAGAACATAGAGAAGGGCTCATTGTTAATACCCCATAATAATAAAAATAATATTAATACTCAGCTAACATAATTTTTAAAAACTTGACAATACCATATGTTAAGGGTTTATCAGAAAGAATTAGCAAAATTGGTAATCAATTCAATATTCGTACCAGCTTTAAATCTAACAATACTTTGAGATCTATCTTAACAAAAAGGAAACCAAAAAATGAAGAACAATCTTCAAAAAATTGCATATATCAGATATCTTGTGAATGCGACAAATTATATTTAGGTGAAACATCTAGACCATTGAAAGTCCGAATAAGTGAACATAAAAAATATATCAAAGATAGGGAGTTCTTTAAGTCAGGTATTTGTAAACATGCTTGGGAAGAGGGGCATAAAATTCAATGGGATTCGACAAAAATTATATTGAAAGAGCCAATAATAAAAGACGAAAAATCAAAGAAAGTGCTTTAATACAACTAAATGCAGATAAATGTGTAGCTAGTATTTCAGCCGAATGTAGTCAAATTTGGTTACCAATGTTAGAAAGAGACATTTCCAATAATCAATTACCTGCGTTATCAGGATAGCATCATAAGTTTTTATCCAGGTTTTCTTATGATTTATCATTGGAATAGTTGTTAATCGATACACATTTCAATACACAAAATCACCAAACTGAGTTATACAATCATGTTTTGAAAACAAAAATGATCATACACAAAAAAGTAACAACAAACGCGTTTTATTAACAACATTTCCAAAATAAGCGAAAAAAAGCGCTATCCCAATAAAAACCGTTCCTGGAACGTGCACTTCACTGGATTCCATTTCTAGTAGACTATCATATCGTTAAAATGTCATAAAATAAAATATTTTATTTCACATTTTACTAGAGGTGACTATGAATGGTATACTATGAATGGGCCTTGATAAAATTTGACAACAAAGTTTTGTAGTCTTAAACTTCAAAATATTATTGATTGTCTAGTTGTCATATTATTTTCGTTGTGTCAGATAGGGACCAAAAATTATTTTATTACTATTAATCTTGACAACGGTAGCTGGAACGCTACCGAAACGTCGAAATAAAAAATAAAAAACATTATTGTGGTTTGATTCCCAAAAAATAAGAGAAAAAAGAATATATTGAAACAACTTTATTCAAAAATATAATGTTTTATAATTATTATAATCAAGCCAATAACATTAAGTAAAATCGATATAAAGAAACTACAAACTAAAAAAAATAGTACTATACAGAAAAAACACTCCCATACCAAAATTCTCACTGTCTGTAAAATTTTCCTCTTCTACACTTTTTTTAATGGTAATTCTTTAAAATCATTCTAATTCTCTTCTAAATTATCAATCAGATCTCAATGAAGTGAATTGAATAAAATATAATTGAAAGTTCCACAGCACAAATCAGTGGCGGCTCCTCGAAGGAGGCTAAGGAGGCTCAGCCTCATCAATAATTTATCTAGCAAATAGCACCAGAAATATTTTTTTGATTATTCTTCATTTTGGGATTATCTTTATTGGTTACCCAAATGGCTAACAACCGAGGTCTTTCTGCCACAGATTATTTCCCGTTTATCTTAACAGTGCCCAAAGGCTAGATTCCAGAAACATCTCTCTCGAAACACGTGTTGCACAACACAGTTGCCGTTTTTTCCACCAGTCCAATTGCTAATACCGTAAAAAATAGCGGAAATGGCAACACTCTAAGAAGGCTTTTACTTAAAATTTTACCGTTTGGAGATCTTAATCAAATAATTTTTCCCCCATTATGGGGGATAAAAAAGGGACGTCATTCTCGACGCAAGTGGAGTCAATTATGTGATGATGAAATCATACCGAGTAACTCTCAAAACACCAACGAGGTCTCAGTAGATAAACCTGTTCCAAAAAAATTCAACTTATTATCAGATAAGTACAATCTAGCTACTATTTAGGTATATATTGAAAACAACAAAAGTGATAACTTGGGAAGATTACATCCGATGACTGTTGGGTACATACTTTTCAAAAAACTAAAACTCACTAATATTCTAAAAATTGAAAGTATTGGTAGAAATCGTATTGAAGTATTATTAAAATCGCTACTTGAAGCAAATCAATTAGTTAATAATCCATTATTGGCAAATCATAATTTGGTAGCCTATATTCCTAATCATCTACTTGAAACTAAGGGTATCATCAGAGATGTTGACACTAACTATGATGAGAAATATTTATTAGAGAATGTAGAGCCTACCTCTCCTGTAATCAATATAATATATCGTACTAAACGTGAAATTCAAAGAGATGAAAACACAATTGCTTATGTACCAAAAAAAACTATTATTATTACTTTTGAAGGAAAATTTTTCCGAATTATGTTGCCTTTAACAAAGTATATTGTCAGGTGGAACAATTTATAGGTCGAGTTGTTCAATGTTTTCGTTGTTTGAAGTACGGACATGTATCTAAACAGAGTAAAAACGCACAAGAACGCTGTATACAATGTGGCGAAATAAAAACAGAAGAACACAGTTGTAATAAGGATATAACTTATTGTATTCATTGTAAAAATAACGACCACTTGCCAATATCTAAAAAATGCCCTCAATATGAGGATAAAAAAAAATTAAGACTATTATGGTTGAAAAAAAACGTCTTTTCTGGAAGCTAAAAAGTTTTGTGAAAACTCTTTTTCTTCTCTTGCCAGTAATTCTTTTTCAAGCTTATCAAATTATAATAAATATTTCCCCAGTCTTCCTAATCAAATTAATAATAACTCACCACAATCGATAATAAATGATATTAGTGTAAGCAATAGGATAACTTCGTCACAACCAAGTACAAGTGGCACAAAAAACTATTCAGTGCCAATGAAAAAGAAGCGAAAATCTGAATCTCCTCCCACGCAGTCCCCTTCCTGTTCTCCTATGTTCCCTTTTACTTTTGGTCCTAATCAACCTTTACACGCCAATTCCTATAAACCCAATCCTAATAGTATTGAAAGTAGAAAACAAAATATTGCTGATATTGTTTCTAATTTTGTATTAAATCTGTTGGATAATATTAGCTCAGTAGAAGACTTGCAATCAGAAAATAGAAGTTCAATAATTAGTAATATTAAAAAAGTACTGGAGGATACTTTCATAGCTAATAAATAATAATGGCTGAGGTAATTCCACTTAAAATTATGCAGTGGAATGCTC
>CAJUYI010000677.1:25829-46604 GCA_910591695.1 Galerucella pusilla | reverse complement strand
TATACAGCGAGAGCGACCTGTCGCGCTGACTGTACAGGGAACGGAAAAATGCACACCGATCATATGTGCGTGAATGACATTTTGTAAATCCTTCGAACTTCCATTGTATTTGATGGTTTTGCATCGCTAAGTGATATTTATTAAATTATTACGTTTTGTATTATCAAGAGTACGCCAAAGAAATTTTGTATACGAAATAAAAAATTCAGCAAAGCAATTAATTCAAATAGGTATGTCAATGAACGAGATGTTGATGTATGTATGTATTTATTTGGGGTGACATTCACTGAGACCTAAAAGATCTATCGTGTCCCCTTACTTCTACTCAGTTTCTGAGGAGAGTCTCAGAAACTAGTAGTTCCTTTAGTCCTATTTCCCGGAGGAATTTTAGGATGTCTGCAGGCTTTAACTTAGGTATATGTTCCTCTTCTATCCAATAATCTCCCAGGTGCTGTGCTCTAGGATTCTGAAGTGCTGTGCAGTTGGAAAGTATGTGGATGGAGGTATTTTCTTTCATGCCACAAAATCTACATTCTTCTTCCTCCACTATTTTGAGCTTTTTCAGGTGCCCATTCAGGCGACAATGTCCCGTTAGGATCCCTTTTAAAACTTTTAGCGCAGTTTTATGCCCGGCTGCACCAACCGACCGTAAAAACGGTTGATACAATAGCCGTTGATCGACCAATTAATCGATGATTCTCCGATTTTTCAAAATACCAGTTGCGCCAGAAAAACTTACAGTTGGTATTTGAACCGACCGTTGAATGTGAAGTGAAGTGAGCGTTTGAATTATAACCCTACATTAGGTGTGTTCTTTTTGACTGAGATCTCAGCTCACTTCAGTTAAAGTGATGTGAGTAAGCACCAAAAAGAACGACCTACTCAATTGAAATGCAAGATCTGCCGTCACATGCGTGAATAAGAGACATAAAACATATACACATAACCTATCTGGAATCTAGATCTCCAATAACCACGCTTGATTCATCCCCTCCACTTTATTTCCGACTGATACCCCCTTACGACACATTCAGCATCGGTGAAGGGGGAGGAAATATCTCAGCCCACTTCGAAGTGAGTGAATAAAAAAGAACGCGCACATTACCGATGTGAGCTGAGATTAACTGAGATCTCAGTCAAAAAGAACACGTATTGTCAATGTCACATAAAATAATAAATGGAAAGAAAAAAGAAGAGAAATTGAATTTAAAAATAAGTATGGTTGCAAATTTACTTCAATTGTAATTAGTTTATGTAATACTACATCTGTATTATATATAATTAAAGTCAGCTCAAAATATATTGGTTCGAATTTCAAAAATTCAAATGAATTCGTAATGCATTCCCATTTCGTTCCAATTCAGCATCTTGATGTTAAACTTCAATTTTATTTTCAATATGTTGATCCCAATCAATTTCAAAAATGTTATCGTTTTCTATTGCTAAATTATGTAATACAGATGTGCCAATGATTACCCTTAATACATTTTCAACCTATATTTGCATTATCACAGATAAAACAGGAAAGCGTCGTTTAAAAATTTCGAACAGTATTTCAATATCATTTCTAGTAGATACTAATATGTGGGTTTTGATCATTATTTTGGCATTGTGATTAGGGGTTACCCAGTGGTGTCATTTTAAAAGTGGTTTGTGCACATGTACCCTCCATTGCCTATCAAATTACTGCTGAAAAATCCATTATCAAGAAACCGAGCACGAATTAAACTATCGTTATAAATAGTACTGTCGCGTACAGATCCCGGATAGCTTGCTACTATATCTGGAATCTTCAATTTAATATCACCAATCAGTTGCACATTGATGGAAAATCAGCCCTTACGATTTCTATTAACAAAATCTTCATATGGGTGCAGTCAATTGCTCAGACAACACCAGGAAATCTAGCAAAACTATAAAACTGCTGTTTTACCACACCAATTTCTTCATTTGTTCTAGGCATTCCACTTGATAAAGCTATGTAGTACCCTACTCGATGCACTATTCTACACACTGTGCTTTTATGTATGTTAATAATATGATCACCGAGCACTTGTTGAAATCAATCTGTGACATCGTACTTTTTAACGTTAAATAATTCATTCATAGAAGTCACTCCATAATTTTTTTCGGAACGTATTGAATATTCTCCAATAATTTACCATAGCTGGTTTACTGTTTCTTCACAGAAACGGTATCTTGCTTTAAATTGCTGGTTGTTAAATAAATTGAATCGATCACATCTCGGTCTTTTGTGTAATGTGTAATTTTCCGTAATGTTTCAATCGCAATGTGATACCACCTATAAATAATATTGAAAATATTGCTGAATCCGTTTAAACTCCACAAAATCAAACAAATGTCATCAGAAAAATATCGAGGTTATTACCAAAAATAGTCCGTATTTGCAATTATCTTCCGAAAACGGTCGGTTAATTCTATCCGTAAAATCAATCGATTAACGGACAGCTTTTGGTTAGTGCAACACGAAAGCTACGATTTACGGTTGATCGGCCGATTCAACGGACTGTTTTTTAGGTGGTGTAACCGGGCATAACTTTGACTTATGCATTTATTTGATCTCAACAGGTTGTAGTCACCCAGCAGAATTGTCTAAGCCCTACTAGATTTTTCCAATGGTCAGATCTTCTCTTTTTCTTGTCTTTACCTATTTTTTCTAATATTACATCGCGGCTGATTCCGCAAAAGGGTTCAGGCTCCCAGAAAGGTATTTCAGTCCCCCTCTTTGCTAGTACATCTGCTATTTCATTTCCTTCTATTCCAGTGTCCTGGAATCCATAGTAAGGTAAATATGTTGTTCTCGCCTAGTTCATTGAGTTTGTCTAGGCATTCCCACGCCATTTTGAAACTGATTACACAAGAGCTCAGTGCTTTAATGGCTGCTTGACTATCCGACATTTTGCTAATCCTTTGTCTTCTGTATCCTTTATCAATATTGAACTGGGTTCACTTTCTTATAGCATGGATTTCTGCTTGAAAGATACTTTTTTCCCAAGCTTTTAGAGTGTTTGGTTCCTGGCCTGTTTCTTCTATTGCTTTTGAGCCGTCTGTGTACCATTGAATGGCATTCTTTCCAACGATATGTTGATACTGGGAGTATTGTTGATTTCTTTTCCGTATGATACTTTTGGAAATTGAAAAAATGGCAAAATCTACTATTAATTTAACTTTAACCTTGAATAACTTTGGAAGGAGTAAAAATATCAAAAATTTATATAAGCCCTTTTTGCAGAGAGTCATACTTCCTACAAGAATATATCTCATTAATTTCTGCGTTAGCTATAAAATTCCAAAGCACAAGACAATTTTCTTTCCATGTTATTTAAATGGAAAATAGAAAATATTATTGCGGCACCTCTTGATATAAAATAGGAAGAGTTCAAATCTTTACAGTATTATTATTTTCGTCATGTCCAACAATATTTTCAGTATATTTAAAAAAATATAATCGATTTTTTGGAAATAATCTAGTGTTCATATCTCTGTCTCAAAAATCATTGAATACTTATTGCATAATATACCATTTTAGATTGGTTGATCAAGATTTAGCCCAGCTATTAAGTTTCGGCATAGGGATACATCATGCAGCATTGACAGAAAATGACAGAAATATAGTAGAACAATTCTACGTTAGTCGAAAAATTCAAGTACTTGTAGCTACTGCGACTTTAGCGTGGGGTGTTAATTTTCCAGCTAGATTAGTTGTGGTAAAAGGCACTGAATATTTTGATGGTGCTACCAAACGATATGTGGACATGCCCATTACTGATGTTATACAAATGGTGGGAAGAGCAGGTATGCAGTTATTTTAATGTTTAATCAACAAGTTCAAAAACGTGTTAATTCTTGATAAAGCTCCTAAAAATATGTTTCGAAAGTATTGCATTTAGTTTTCTGTTAATAACTCAAAAAATATTAATATTTGAGAAATTTTGGAAAAGAATCCTCAGTAAAGAGGAAATTTCCAATACAAAAAGTTCTGAGAACTCCCGGAACTCTATCTCTATTATTTATAATTTTTATTCAACGTAACAAAATGTTCTCGAACCTCCTTGTTTATTGTAAACTAAAATAGTATATTTGTAATGGATGTATTGTTGATAAATACTTCCGTAGATTATAAGTGTGAAAGGGCCTCTGAATAGGTGTTGCGGGTCGCTTGGAGTAGGATCATCTCAATAGGAATGAAACAACTACTTCTAGCACTGGGACATATTTGATTTATTTATGAAATACTTTACACTACATAATAAACTAATACTATGCATAAGTACCTAGCCGTGTAGCATACCTATACGTAATGGTTGATTAATTACTAGTGGGTGACTATTCAACTATGTAGAATAGTTTTCTTCAAATATTAGGTATCGACTTTTTTTTCTGGTCAATACTGAATGTATATTTATATAGCTGGTCAAGTTCGAGCAAAACAGATAAACATATAATTGTCGTTGTCTTGCACCACGCTTGAACTTGACAATAACCTTCTTTATTTATATTTATATATGATAATGAAATGTTCGAACGTTTTGTTGAAATAGGGTCAAGGGAATGTAATTCTTATTTTAAATATTTATATTATATTATTATATTGAGGCTGAATAAGATGCGAGGTTTATAAATGACTTCGCCACTGTGGTGTATACACTGTGTTATTTATAAGATGCGACATAGGGATTCCTGTACAAAACTGTCAAACGTAAGTTAACTTTTTTACCAAATAGCGTTCATAAAAAATAATAACAGATATGGAAAAGTCGTTGAAAAATAAGTTCAAATGCACTATTAATTTTCTCAAATTCGTTCTGGTTTAATAAAAAAATGGATATTTATATTTGAAAAAGTCGATCTTCATTTTCATACCACTTTCGGATGATCTTAATCGATTAGGTGATGGCTAACATGGTAGTGCACGGTATTATTTAAAAGTTAAACCTGAAGTATGCCGGTTCGCATCGCCGCTAAACTTTTTTTTTAATTTTTTTTTTACAACTTTTGAAACAAATAATTTTGGCTCACTTCAAATTAAATGTAGAAAGTAAGAGTTATATACACCACAGCGTTCACAAACGCACCACGAGAAGCGTTTCCTAAGAGGTCTGACTGACAAGTACACTATTAGAGAAATTCAACTTCTCAGTTGGCTAGAAGAAGCAATAATTGTCAACGTCATAGATATTAATGGAAAAAATGTTCAGATAATTGTCTTAAAAATTATTCGCGTCGTGGAGCCCACTCTGTATACATACTTAACAAGATCACATGATGACTTTTAAAAACATTCTCACATCTGTTGCTAGATGACCGTGACATTAATTTTTTGGAATCCTCTTTTAGTTATTACATCGTTTGACATTTTCTTTTGTTCAATAATTTCTCCATATTCTATATGGGAACTAGTAAAATATATTTGATTTATCTCAAAAAGTAGATGCTAATGTTTGCCACTATGGACGCTAGTGCCTAATTAGCAAGGTCATATATAACTTTTCAAAGAAATTCGTTACGGAATTAAGCAACAAGAAGGAATGGGATCCAAATACCATTACCAAACTTGGAAAGAATGCCATTCAATGGTACACAGACGGCTCAAGAGCAATAGAAGAAACTGGGATAGGAGTGTTCGGGCCAGGAACCAAACACTCTGAAAACTTGTGAAAACCCCCAAGTATCTTTCAAGCAGAAATCCACGCAAAAAGAAAGAGCGCCCAGTTCAATATTGATAAAGGATACAGAAGACAAAGGATTATCATAATGTCGGATAGTCAAGAAGCCATTAAAGCTCTTGTGTATTCAGCTCCAAAATGGTGTGGGAATGCCTAGACGAACTCAATGAACTAGGCGAGAACAATATAGTCACCTTACTATGGATTCCAGGACACACTGGAATAGAAGGAAATGAAATAGCAGATGTACTAGCAAAGAAGGGGACTGAAATACCTTTCTGGGGTCCTGAACCCTTTTGCGGAATCAGCCCCAATGTAATATTGGGAGAAATAAGTAAAGCCGAGAAAAAGAGAAGATCTGACCATTGGAAAGATCTAGTAGGGCATATACAATCAAAGACTTCTGGGTGTCTACAACCTGTTGAGATCAAATGAATGCATAAGTCAAAGTAAAACTGCGCTAAGAGTTTTACACTGGATCCTAACGGGACATTGTCGCCTGAATGGGCACCTGAAACAGCTCAAAATAATGGAGGAAGAAGAATACAGATTTTGTGGTATGGAAGAAGAAACCACCAACCACATACTTTCCAACTGCACAGCACTTCAAAATCCTAGAGCACAGCACTTTGGGAGATACTGGATAGAAGAGGAACATTTACCTAAGTTGAAGCCTGCAGACGTTCTAAAATTCCTCCTCAGAAACTAAGTAGAAGCAAGGGGACACAATAGATCTTTTAGGTCTCAGTGAATGTCACCCCAAAATACATACATAGCAAGGTCACGTAGGCTCTTTACGGATTATAGAATATTTCCCAGAATAACATTTGGTTTAGATACACTGGACTGCAAGTTTATACTTTGCGTTAGAAGTGGTACAACAGCACCAAAACTAGTCTGCATATAAGGGGTGGGTGTCGAAGTACTGTTAAGTGAAATAATGTTTTTGATGCCCTGAGATATGCTTCATCAACCGACATGAGAAATATAGTAATTTTTACATACAGTAAAGAGAGAAGCTACAAAATATTCATGGCTCTTCAAATTTATCTCATGTGGAATTAGAAATTTCAAAAGAACATCATAACATTACACAACAAAACAAAAATATCGTAGTGGCCTGGGTATAAAAGGAAATGAAATTGCTGACAGATTAGCAAAATCAGGGGAACCAATAACAATAAAATCCGCTCCACATACACATAGGTGTGAATATAGGAACAATCTGCTACTCGAATGGCAAAGAGTTTATGAAAGTAACATTCATGGACTGAGCTACATAAGCTGCCAAGTCAAGATTCCACGTAAGATATGATTCTATGGAATACCACATAGAAAATTTATTGTTACTATAAATAGGATAAGACATGCTATGACACCGATATAAACATAGAATAGGTATAGGTAATTGAAAATCCAGCTTGCAAAAAAAAATGGGTGGAAATAAATGAATAGATGCACAAATACTAAAAACACTTAACTTTGCTTAATTACTCGTCCATAAATCAAAAACGGATTACAAATTAATCTGGCTAATGGGCCTTTTCAGTAGATGCTTAAATCTCAAAACAAATATTTTATTTGAAAGCTTACTGATAATTTTTCACTTTGTGCAGCTTTGTTTTGAATATACATGTCACAAAGCTGAATAAAAAGTTAAACAAATATTAGGGTAATTTGAACACGCGTTTGACCTTGGGGCAAGTGACGTCATAAGGTCTGGAGTTATCTTGGCGGTATTTGTCAGAATGGCTGGCCAAATGCTGCTACGGTTACGGCCGTAACGAACGAAGAAGCAAATGTTCCTCGTTTTGGTCAACTTCTTTTGAGCTTTTGCTTTTTCGAACCATGATTTTCATCTGTTTTCATCTCGAGGAACGTAAATGAATATTTTGCTAGGGCAATATTTATATTGTTATTTTAACAAAAACAAATAATCTGAAATGAAAGAGAAATTAATATCAATTTCGAGGTTACATGAGACGTCAAAATCAAAAACCAGGGAAGCAAACTTTACAAATCCTATGGAAATAACGGTCTGTCGTTTTCAAGGTCGTAGGCTCATTGACGTCACGAAGGAGGGAGGAGTGACGTCACGTTCAAACCGCGCGCTGCTTTCCGTACTTTTGATAATTTTTTTAGGATAGAATTCAAGCTCCAAACCATGTATTTTGTCCCAAAATAACATTTTTACTTTTATTTTCCAAAGCCAGCTAGGGGACTGACAATAAATTGTATGTTAGTGATTGTATTAACAAAATAATTATATTTCGTGTTAAAATTTTCTAGGTCGACCTCAGTTCGATACATCGGGTATAGCATGCGTTATGGTACAGGAAAATAAAAAGAATTTCTATCGCAAATTTCTGTTCGAACCCTTCCCCGTAGAATCGAACCTTCTTCAGTTCCTACCAGATCACGTAAACGCTGAAATTTACAACGGCAACATTACCAATAAAGCCCAGCTCATAGAATTTATACAATCGACATTTTTCTATAGAAGATTATTGGCCAATCCTTCGTATTATCAGATGGATACTAATTCAACACCTGATCAATATATAGATGAATTGGCCTCATCTGTTATCGGTACATTGCAAGAACATGACTGTATTATTCAAGAAGATGGGGTATGTGCTATAAAAAACTTTTAACAATTATTTTGTATACCTTTTTGTTCGATGGTAAAGAAATTAAAGGTATTCATAGACTACGTTTCACATAACCAGAAACCACTTGAAGTTGCATGCGTATGCGCTAACTTGTTGTCTAAACCATCGGCACTTTGTAAAATTTATATTTGACTTCAAATCAGTAGCGTAACGCTTTACATGTTTGAATTAATGTATACTCTTCCATATATTTTATAACAATCTAAAACGCCATGAGTACTGTAGGATTTTTACGATAAGAAGACGATGATGTGATTATTAGTTACTTTCCTGCTTAACAGAATAAATATTAGTTTACCAATCGTAAATACAATTTATCCTCAACAGCCAGGGCAATTTACAGCTAACATGTTAGCAAAACTTCAAGACGTTGTCAAATCAACTAGTAAAATTCCCCAGTTTGTTTTGACGTTTATTGACATTCAATCATCGTCTAATATTTACAAGTTTTTTTTGGTGCTTTTAAATTCATTATTTCTTCAAGATTAAGGCCCGGTTTATCAATAGCCAATATTATACATCAGTTAAGTTCCAGTTTGTTTGGAAGCGGTTTATCAACTTGTTTTTATTCTCTAGTTTGTTAACTGACAGATAATGAAATTTGGCAATGCTGACGAATGAATGTAAGCAATCTCATTGGTTGTTACGAGAACAAGGTCATGTCACATCAGTTGATATTTTTGTTAGGCAATTGGTGAAAGTTTATCCAAAGGTTTATGGGCTTTTATTTTTCTTCCTTGAAGAGTTTTTGGTTGTTGGTAATTATGAATTTTCTGAATGATTATATTCTGGATAGCGACGAGGACGAGGATATTGTGCAAGTTGAGTAAGAAAGAAGGCCTTATACAGTTAGGGAGAGAGTGGACAACTTCGAAAAGTGGGATGACCAGGATTTTCATGCAAGATTTAGAATGAAAAAAGAGACTGTTCTGTCAATATTAAAACTAATTGAGGATTCACTTGAGAATCGAACTGATAGGTAGGTAATCCAATCCTCCTCTTTTGATTTCCAGGCTGCCCCATCCGTTTTTTTATTTTCTATTACATTTTTATGTTTATTCGCAATTTTTAGAAGCAAATTTATCTCCTATGCTGTGAAATTGCATCCTCTCTTTTTAGTAGTACTAGTACTTTCCATTTTTTACTTTGCTCAAAACCCAAGTAAATTTGACACAACACCACAACGAAATCAAAACAAAAAAGAGAGGTTTTGTAATAGACCTTAACCCATTCGCTGCTGAGGACGTCTTTCGACGTCCACCGCTTCTGTGGTGGGAGGCGGACCACAAACGATTCAAATAATATGACCAGCCTTGTCACTCTTGTCAGTTTATAATTAACTTAACTCGTTCCATGAACTGGTTTGATTAGGCAGTGATAATGTAATTTAAGTGTAGTTATAATTTAATAAAAATGTAATTATAATGGACGTTCCATATATCGACCTTAACTGAACGTCTTAAAATATTCGACAGTAAACGATTGCTTGAAACACAACCTGTTTCGGAAATTTTTTGCCAACCATAAAAAATGTTAAAGTTGGCGCTTCGTTTCTAAAATCGCCCCATTCGATGATTGACTGCACTTCCTTGTAAAGTCTGTGGCCACGTGTTCGGCGCGGCAAGAAGTACCAGAATGAGGTTATCTGTATCTGTAATGTATGTTGTCCACGTGTGTGGGTAGGTTGTACAGGTTATCTATGGGTGTACCGTTACCAATATAAATTGTTCTCTAGAAAAGTAGTGTTTTAATAAAGGTCCAAATACAAGAAATAAGGGGGATGGAAAAGGCGGCCAGGAATGAGACTGTAATCCTGGAGGATATTACAGAAGTCAATCAGGAGGAGATAGAAAGTATTAAGAGGGGTTTGAGGGAGATGGAGGGAAAGTGGGTGGATAGACTAAGAGTCTCAAGGAACAGGAAGGTGGTTATTATAGAGGCAAGGAAAGGGGTTGAGGTCAGAGGAATTCTGAGGGATGTGGAAAGGGTAACAGGAGATAGGTGGTGGAAGCGGGAAGAGGAACAAAAACCAATAAGATGGTGGGGATAGACCCGTGGATTGAAGATGAAGTGGTGAGAAAGAAAATAGAGGAATTGATTGGGGAAGGGACAAAGGTGATGACAGTGGTGAGGGAGAGGAACAGGATGAAAATGGTGGTGAGATGGTGCAATGGGAGAAAGCGGAAGCCTTACTAGGAAAACGCGAGATTAAGTTGGACTGGAATAGGGTAAATATTGTAGAGGGGAGAGAGGAGAGCAGATGCTTTGGATGTGTAGTAAAGGGCCACCAGGTAGCGGGGTGTAATGCCAAGAGAGTGGTGAATATAAGGGAATGCTGGCTATGTAAGAGCGTGGAGCACATGTCGGCAGGCCTTCCTTTGTAGGGTATGTGGGGAAAGAGGACACAAGCCAGGGGAGACAGAATGTAGTAGGGGAATGAGGGAAGTGGATGAAGACGGAGAGGGAAAACATGGGAGGTATCCTCTGGATCTCTCAGAGGGGACGAGTCTGGGGGAAATAAGAGGAAGGAGAAAGCAGACCGCGGGAAGAAAAAATGTGAAGGATGGATGGAGGGTGATACAGATGAATCTAGTGGAGAGCACGATTAGGATAGAGAAGGCATGTGAGAGGTAGAAGTGATAGGAGGGAGTAGATGACGGAGAGTGTGTGAGGGACTGCCGCCCGTCTTGAAGTATGCTACAGTAGTGATTCCGAGGCATGAGTAACGGCGAGCTTGAGGTGGGTTTGGTTGGTAGGCATTCCCTTGGGGATGAGTCCAATACTGTCTGGGTACTGGTTAGGACCCATTCGAACATGTTTCCCATCTTAGTCCGAAAAAAAAAATACAAGAAATAATGCAACTATCAAGGGCTATTCCGACACAACCTACAAAACATACAACCGGCATAAAACATCGTTTATAACGCCAATAGCATGATTTCGATTTCTGCGCAGGTCGGTTGGCAAACTTCAACTGGCCTCCACGTATGTGAAACGGATTCTACTGTTTGGGCCCTCACTTCGTGTAATTTACTCTTATTACTTTTTAAATGAAACTAACTTCCACGTCCACCAAAGTGGAATTAATTAGAAACAGTTAGTTTAATTGAAAAAGTGTAATTAAAGGTGGATTGATGTGAGCAAAAATTGAAACTGATATAAATTTAAAACAATCCACGACTAATGATAACTTTAAATGCACATTTTAGGAAATGAGTTTATTCTACGAGTCAACAATTTTGGGCTTACTAGCAGCACAATACTATCTGTCATACAAGACTATCTTCCTTTTGAGCGAAAATATGTCGGAAAATAGTTCAATTGAGGAAATGTTGGAATTAATTTGCCAAGTGGAAGAATATAAACTGATACCAGTAAGACATAACGAAGATAATATTAATCGGTAAGGATATTATTGTATGGAAAACTTCTTCAGCTGCGTTGAGCGATTTTAAGTTGGAGCTTTAACTTTCGCCGAAATTTCTCTTTATTTTAATTTTTTTTAGGGATTTAGTTCGCAATATACAGTTACGAACTTCGTTCGCTTATGATTCTCCAGCCTTGAAAGTACTATTAATGGTAAAATATTATCTTCTGGATCTCAATTTACCAAACCAAGAATACGTTTTGGATTTAAAAAACGTTCTTGATCAAATTATTAGGATTATTCATGTAAGTAATAACAAATTAGTTTAAGAAAATCGAATGGATAACTGCAAATAGAAAGTACTTGGTAATTCCAAATATCTTTGGTTACATTAGAATCCTTATGGGTGGAAAATATTCAACATATTTCTCATATTTTTTGGGGTTAAAATTTATTGAATACTATATAGTCAAGATTCTATTACGGAGGCGAACAAATAATCATATTTTGTGAAGAAGAGGGCGCAGAATATAGTGTTGAGATATTTGAGATTAGAATCCGTATTCAGAAATATAAAATAACGGTGCCGTCACGGCAACTGCTCCGTTTGGTATCAGTTGGTATTCACCAGACGATACATTACAATACAGTTACATATCGAGCGTTAGTACGATGCAATTGAATTAAAAAACGACCCAAACTCAACACCCAAAGTAAAAGTTTCCCGCCAGCTTCGAATTGCTGTATACAGTCAAAATATTATTTGGTAAAAAGTTACACCATTTTGTGCGTCGGGTTTAGTGTGGGAGAGGGGGGAAAAGTTAAAAATTAGTGAATATTTCGAAAACTATGCGATTTAGCGCAAAAAGAGTTATGTACAAAAATATTTTACCCTAAATTTGAAACAAAAATAGTCTTATAATCTTGCTAAATTGAGCGGTTCCAGAGTTACGGGTTGGGAGGGGGTGAATTTATATTTTTTGTGTCCTAATATGATATCACTAGAGAAACTACTTTTTTTATACAGCATCATCACAATTTTCGTGACCGGTGGTATGTTAGTGTCAAGCGTTAAGTAAAATTGGAATCTGCTAAATTTAGCGGAAATTCCTATACACTCAATGTTCAAGTTGGCTGCACCTCCCCCAACTTCCGCAGCTTCCAGGCAGCATTCACTAAGAACTTACCACCTGGTGCAGCAGTGGCTAATTGAGAACAAAAATCCGCTTGAGTGGGAGTGGAAGAAGATTGACGAATACCTAAGATCAATTACAACACATCCTGCAGCGCCCCAGGAACTTCTTTCCCTGATAGTGTGCGCTTGCAATGACGAATGTGTCCATAACTGCAAATGCAGAAATGGTGGTCTGAACTGCTCAAGCATGTGCAGTAATTGCGCAGGCCTAGGATGTAACAACAGGGATATTAACATCATAGACGAACTTCTAGAAGAGGAGGGTGCTATGTTTGAAGAGGACTTGATACCAATGGATATTTAAGATTTCTCTAATAAACTCTATATTACTAATACTTTTTATTAGGTACTTATAAACTCAGTTTACGAACTTTTTAATAAAAAATGGTTTCAGCTTGCATTACACAGCCGAAAATTTAGAGTGGGTTTCTCCGTTCAATAGGTTTATATGGCCTAGACCTTGGAAGCCTCTTTTCCCTTAAAAAGTAGCGCCCCTTGAAAAGGAGGTGAGGTTGTCGTTCCTTCAAAAGCTTATCAGTAACATACCACCGGCCACGGAAATCATAATTTAAATTTACAAGACACTATCCTGTATAAAAACAGTAGTTTCTTCAGTTTCTTTCGCATCCCTCCGTAACTCTGGAACCATTCAGTTTAGCATAATTATGTATATGATTCTTTTTGTTCCGAATCTAAGGTAGATTATTATTTTTCTGCATCACTTTTCACGCTGAATCGCATAGTTTTTGAAATATTTAAAAAAAACTTATAAAAACTACTGATTTTCAAATTATCCCCCCCCTCCCCCTTAAACCCGACGCACAAAATGGTGTAACTTTCTACCAAATAATATGTGGACTGTATAGAACAAATTAGAGCAGGCGAAATACTTTTACTTTGGATGTTGAGGTTTGGCTCTAATGGCACTTTACTACGTGTAATGGATGTATTGTCGATGAATACTTCCGTAGATTATAAGTGTGGGAGGATCATATCAAGTGACGACGAGAGAAAATCTCTCCAAAATTCAAAGACTAGCCTGTATATGCATTACAGGAGCAATGAGAACATGCCCAAAGGCAGCCATGGAAGTGATTCTCCATCTCACCCCTCCACATATGGTGGTGGAAAGTGTTGCAGACAGAACAAGATACAGACTGGATAGAAAGGGAAACAAGAAGGAATGGGATCCAAATTTCGTTACCACATTTGGAAATAATGCCATTCAATGGTACACAGGTGGCTCAAAAGCAATAGAAGGAACTGGGATAGGAGTGTTGGGGCCAGGAACCAAACACTCTAAAAGCTTGGGAAAAACCCCAAGTATCTTCCAAGCGGAAATCCACGCCCACTATAATATTGATAAAGGATACAAAAGACAAAGAATTATCATAATGTCGGATATAGTCAAGCAGCCATGGAAGCACTGAGCTCTTTTGTAATCAGTTCCAAATTGGTGTGGGAATGCCTAGACAAACTCAATGAACTAGGCGAGAACAATATAGTCACCTTACTATGGATTCCAGACATACTGGAATGGAAGGGAATGAAATAGCAGCTGAACTAGCAAAGAGGGGGACAGAAATACCTTTCTGGGGGCCTGAGCCCTTTTGCGGAATCAGCCCCAATGTAATATTGGAAGAAATAAGTAAAGCCGAGAAAAAGAGAAGATCTGACCATTGGAAAGATCTAGTAGGACTTATACAATCAATGATTCTTCTGGGTGACTACAACATGTTGAGATCAAATGAATGCATAAGTCAAAGTGAAACTGCGCTAAGAGTTTTGACAGGAATCCTAACGGGACCTTGTCGCCTGAATGGGCACCTGAAAAAGCTTAAAATGGTGGAAGAATGTAGATTTTGGAAGAAAAAACATCCATCCACATACTTTCCAACTGCACCGCACTTCAGAATTCTAGAGCACAACACCTGGGAGATTACTGAATAGAAGAGGAACATTTACCTAAGCTGAAGCTTGCAGATATCCTAAAATACCTCCGTTAAATAGGACTAAAGGAACTACCAGTTTCTGAGACTCTCCTCAGAATCTAAGTAGTAGCAAGGGGGCACAATAGATCTTTTAGGTATCAGTGAATGTCACCCCAAAATACATACATGCATAGAGAAAGTATTCTCGGAGATTGCATCTACTATATCTTACTGCTTCCTTTAACAGCCTCAACATTGATTCAAATTCTCGATCATTCCACTTCATAAAATGATTCAGGCGTGTCTTATAAGGTTTTGGAAATCCTTCATTTGTCAAAAGATGTAAACGTTCTAAAAAGTCTTCATCAGTTAATTCTAAAAAAATCCGTATTTTGAAGATTTATTTGTTTATTATGTTGAACCGGGATCATAGTTGATCTGCTATTCTACAACAGGGCCTTAAAGGATGCTTTTCGGTTTAAAGCGTCCTTCAAAAATGAAATCGTCCCTTAATAATCCTATCTCTAGGAAAGTAGTTACTTCGATTATATGGGGGTATAGTTTGTCTCAAAGGATATAGTCTTCGCTTTGCCGACAATAATAGAATTAATGCAATTAATTATGGCCAATAGCTGCTGTAGAAGCGATCGCCAGTGGCGGACCATTTAAAATTATTTTAAAAAGGATCAAATTCGAAAATATCGATCTTTTTGTATTTTCATTATACATCCCTTGTTTTTTATTTTATATGTGAAGATCACTTCTCCAAACTTTTTTCTTTTCTCTCCCAAATGAGAGATCATTAAATACTATTAAGTTGAATAAACTATAACCAGGCCCGCCCTTCCACTCTACTGTTGTGGGGTTCCATTTCAGGTGAAATTCTTTTAAGAAGGTCTCCGTGTAATAAAAATTCTTTACCTGCATGCAACTATGCAAATAAAGGGTTCTGATGGCCTAGAACTAAATCGTTTGAAGTGACTACGGGCGTTCTACAGGGAGAACCTTTAAGCCACTTATTGTTTACACCGTTTATAGCAGATTTTTAAACCTTTTTTCACGACAAAGGCGCGCAAGGGATAAATATTGATGGCAACCTAGAATCAAATTGTTGGAGTCACTTGTCATGTTTAATTGTATTTCTGTTTGGGGAGTGAGGTATTTGGATATTTTAGAAAGAGTTCAGCTATATATTAGCTGAAAAGAGTTCTTTTAGTTTCTTTCAATACTCCAGATGCTATAATCCGTTTAGAGACTGGAAGAGTCAAGTTTGCATTTAATATTTTTTAAATGTCTCTCAACTGGATACACAAAATACTTACATTGGATAATCATCGCTATCCTAAGCTCTGTTTTAAAAAACAACTGCGTTTGGTCAACTCTACAGATATGAAGTATAACTGAGTTGTTCAGTTGAAAAAGTTCTTTGTTGATATTGACTGTGACCATATATGGAACAATTTGAATCATCCTTCTTTTATATCGCAGAGGAAAGATTTGTCGTCCAATTATTATACATATTTACATGAATCACATGACAGTGTTGCGTCTTGATATTCTTTGATGTATTTGTACTCTTCTTTTCCTACCACCTGTGAACCAAGCACGTACCTGGCTTTAAAATTACCCACCCAGGTTATCCGCACTCTTGCTCAATTGCGTATGTCTAACTATTTTAAAATTAAATTTACATTAAATGGTATTGAATACATTATTGACCCTGAATTGGATTGTACTGTTTGTAATATTCATCTAAAGGTAACTATTTTCCACTTACTATTTGATTGTCCGATTTATACAATGAACATGTGAACTCACTGCTTCATACCTTAAATAATATCACAGTTTTTGAGACTAGGAAAATTGCGGAATACATTGGGAATATATTGAAATTACGCCTATTTGTCTTAAATGAATAATGTTTTGTGTCTAGTTGTTAAGATTCGCTTAACCTTTCGCATTTAAAAAATAATTTTTTTGTTTACTTAGAATTATATTGTACCTTGCTGTAACATTGTTTCGGAAGCAATAAAATTATTATTATTATTATTTATTAAGTGGTCGTATTTAGATTATTTCCGTCAAAAGCGAATACGATATACTGTGATACAAACTATATACTATTGCAATAATTTAAATTTACCTAATTGCTTTTATTTGGAGTTATCCATCTTGTTACTAGATCTTGATCAGTTATGGAATTTACTAATACATTTACAATACATTTTTGAGTTGTCAATAGACAATTGTGTTAATTGATGATTTTGAAAACTGTTAAAGTCTTTTTTACAGCTATTTGTCCAGCTTTTTACTGACTATTTTCTCCACATTTTTACAGGCAATGATGAATTTAGCCGCTAGTCGAAATTGGTTAAGCTGTACAGAAAAACTGATTTATTTTTGTCAAATGTTAATCCAAGGCTATACAATCGACACTTCAAATATTTTAATGCTACCATATATTAATCACGACAACTTGAGAGATTTAAAATCTAAATTGAGAGATTTAACAACAATAAACACGGAAAATTTATCAATACCAACTCTACGTTGCTTACTTTTAAACGACAAAAATTTGGGTTTCCAAGTTAAAGACATTCTGTCAGATATATTTGGCAATAACGCAGCATCAGAAGTTATGAAGGTTTTAAATGACATACCGATGTTGACAGTTAGAACGTCAGTTACTAATATTACCGATAAAAAAAATATACCATGTGTTGCAGAAGAAAATCACTATAGTATTAAAGTGAATCCTAAATCTCAGTGCATATTTGACTTGAGTATCAGCAGAAAAGGTTCTCCTAAAATGAACGTATACAGCAAAAAGTTTAATAAACAGAAGGAAGAGTTTTGGTTTTTAATATTCGTTGAAGAAAACGAACTTACGTTTAGAAAGTTCTCGTTTACAAAGAATATGAAAAAAATGTCTATTCCCGTCCAGATTCCTGAGAGAAGAGGTAAATAAATTACATTTTTAAATATGTGCATTATTGTGTATGTGTGTTAGGGTGGTCTTTATTTAGGGTCAAATTTAATTTTACCTTTTCTGCCCCCTAAATCGGTTCCAAATACGTAAAATGTAAGGCTGTAATTTTTTCAGATTTTTAAAAAAATGCTCAACCCTTGACCACGGGTGTTGAAGTGTTCTATTTAAAATACATGGCGTTTTCCTGCGTTTGCAGTCACTATTTTACTGTGGGCCCAAACATGTTTGTTAAATCTTGAAATTTTCAGAAATTAGTTTACAAGCATGTTGCTACATGGAAAACATTTCTAAAACCACTACCCTCAAACTTTTGTATAACGTCACCATAATAAAAATTCGAAAAAAAAAATTATAATTATTATGGTGATATTTTACAACATTTTGAGGGTGAGGGTTTTAGATATTTTTTCCATATAGCAACATGCTTGTAAACCAATTTCTGAGAATTTCATTTAGACCCACAGTAAAATAGTGACTGCAAACGTAGGAAAATTCCATATAATTTAAATGGAAAACTTCAACTCGCGTGGTCAAGGGTTGAACATTTTTTTTAAATCTGAAAAAATTACACCGTCACTTTTCACGTATTTCGAACCAATTTAAAAGACGGAAAGGGTAAAATTAATTTTGACCCCAAATGAAGACCACCTTAATGTGTGTATTAAAGTTTGCTCGAACTCATCTCAGACATCTTCGATAGGACGAATAGTTCCTACTCCATCTAGATATTCACTGGCAATTTTGGTAACAATATCATGCATGAAAATGCCTTGTAAAGTAACAATTTGTTTTCTAGTGAGTGCTGCGACTCTTTTCTAATCATCCAGTACATTTTGCGAACTTGTTGTCCCATTGCAAGACGTTTGGTAAAAATGTGTTTCCTCCATGTCGATCGTCTATCAAGGTACACACCCAGGTATTTTGCTTCATCGGTTTGTGGGACAGACTCCATTTATTGTTACTGGTGGATATGTATCTTTAGTAGTAGTAGTGAAGGTGACTTGGACAGATTTTGTCTCATTAGCTTTAATGCGCCAGTCTTCAAGCCAAACTGAGATTTCATTCAGAATATTTTGTAGTTTCGATCGAAACCTTGCTCAAATGATAATCATTCCATGACAGGCGATTTCGAGCAAAATCAAATCTGCCTATTTGAATCTAGCGGTTCAATAATGGCCCTGTAGTTATCTTTCTGTAAAAGAATACTTTATCACGAAGCCTTCTTTTAATTGTCCATTTACTTACACCTCCAACCTCTTGAAGCCCATTCCGCAGCTAAACCGCAGAAGATGTTTTATTCCGCAATCTTGACATCTACAAAACCTGATCATCTCTTTGACTTTCACAATTTTGGTGGTTTCAGGTTATTTTTTTTTCGGACTGAGATGGGAAACTCATGTTCGAAGGAGTCCTAACTAATACCCAGACAGTGTTGGGCTCATCCCCAAGCTCGCCGTTACTCCCGTCTCGGAATCACTACCCTAGCATACTTCAAGGCGGGCGGCGGTCCCTCACACACTCTCCGTCATCTACTCCCTTCTATCACTCCTACCTCTCACATGCCTTCTCTTTCCTAATCATGCTCTCCACTGGATTTATCTGTAACACCCTCCATCCATCCATCCTCTACATTTTTTCCCGCGGTCTGCTTTCTCCTTACTCTGGCCACGTGCTCCACGCTCTTACCTAGCCAGCATTCCCTTATATTCACCACTCTCTTGGCATTACACCCCGCTACCTGGTGGCCCTTCACTCCACATCCAAAGCATCTGCTCTCTTCTCTCCACTCTACAATATTCACCCTATTCCAGTCCAACGTAATCTCCGTTTTCCAAGTATAGCTTCAGCTTTCTCCCATTCCACCTTCACCACTGCCATTTTTATCCCGTTCCTCTCCCTCGCCACTTTCATCACCCTTGTCCCTTCCCCAATCAATTCCTTTATTTTCTTAATAATCACCTCATCTTCAATCCACGGGTCTATCCCTACCATCTTAATGGTTTTTATTCCCCTTCCCGCTTCCACCGCCCTAGCTTCTGTTACCCTTTCCACCTCCCTCAGAATTCCTCTCAACTCAACCCCTGAGGTTTCACGTTGGCTTCTTCCATCTTGTCTTAACGCTACAATTTGTGCCACGACAATAGGAACTAGAGGCATTATGGTCTGGAAAATAAGCACAAAAACAGTAAATCTTCACTTGCACAATAAAAAACTCAACACTCAATGAATGATGAATGTTTAATTGGGACTAATTTTTATTGTTCAACAACATTGCAAATAGCAATATTCTTTCCATATTTTTAAAATGTGAAGACGTTAAATATGGTGGCAGTAAACGAAAAATAAATAAAACATCATTTTATTGTTATATTTGATGTAAACGTGTATACATTTTTCATGATTGAATCATTTTCAACAAGTGCCATTAATAACTAATTATGATGATAAAATTTGATTTTTAATTTTTTAGGTATTTACAACTACACGTTTCTGGTAAAGAGCGATTGCTATATCGGCTTAGACCAAGTATTAAACTATAAAGTAAGAGTTGAAGCTAATTGATTTGTGATATTATATATTTTACATTTGGGTTTTAATTAATATTTATATAATTTATTATTTTGTGGAATATATTGTATATATCCAAATATATGTGAAAACAATTTAATATATTTTCTTTATTTATTATTGGTTCTTGGATTTATTTTTTATATTGAAATTTATGTTTGCCAACAATATAAACCTCCTTGTGGTCCGGTTCATCAATAGTTCTAAAACAAACCATGGCACTGGGGCTGGCAAAAACGGACCTAGAAAATAGTTATTTGTATACTAAGGCCGCAAAATGCTTTTTCGCGTTCCGAGAGAGAGATTATCGCCGAGGCCGCTGTAATGTATGTATCCTACTATGGATACTTGGTGCATTAGAAGTGT
>CAJUYI010000677.1:0-25729 GCA_910591695.1 Galerucella pusilla | reverse complement strand
TCGGGAATGATCTCCAGGGGCTCACGTATTTCTTTATTCTGCGGAGCATAGAGTTTGATTCAGTCCAACGGTCTTGCCAGTATTTATAGACTGAATGTTTAACGAAGTTTTTTGCATCCAAAACAGAAACCTTTGAGACTGTGAGAGAGTTGAGGTCCTGGATTGATTCCCTTGCTTCTGTGTCTGCCTGTTCGTTCCCGGGAATTCCAACGTGAGAGGGTACCCATATGAATTTAACAGATTTTTGGGCCTCTTGTAGCTGGAAAAGTTCGTTTTTAACTATTTGTACCAAGGAGTTTGAGGGATACATGTGCTGGATACTATCGATGGAGCTTAGGGAGTCAGTAATTATTGAAAACTGCTGGGAATCCACATTACTTGCAAAAAGCAACGCTTGATAAATTGCATATAATTCACCAGTGAAGACGCTCGCAATTGGAGGTAGTTTGATTTTGATGGACTCGGTAGGTGCAATAACGGATGCACCTACTCCATTTTCCGTCTTGGAAGCGTCTGTATACAGTGGGATATATTGGAATAGTTGGGAGATTTTTTCATAGAATGCGTTTTTTATTACTCTTGCATTTGTTTCTTTTTTGTCGAGTTTCAGTAGAGACGTGTCACAGTTTAGGTGTTTTGATAACCACGGAGGTGGGGATTTGATGTTTGCAGGAAATATATTAGGCATAGAGATGTTAAGGGTGTCTAGAGATCTATTTACTCTTTCGTAGAAAGCAGGATCGGATCTTTTCTTCCTATCGTAGTCGGCACGGAATCGGTCAGATATGGTGTTTGGATACGTAGGGTGGAAGGGATTTGAAGAAATAGATATTGCATATGAGAGGCTAAGGAGATGTCTTCGCAAGTTTAAAGGAAGTTCAGAGGCTTCACAGAGTAAACTTTCAATTGGACTCGAACGGAAAGCCGCTAGGCAAATTCTAATGGCAGAGTTTTGAATTGGATTTAAAAGGTTCAGTGTTGCTTGCTTGGCTGAAGCGTAGGCTATACAACCGTAATCTAGTCGAGACCTGATTATGGTTCGGTACATGCGGATGAGACAGGTAGAATCCGAGCCCCAGGTTCTGCTAGATAGAGATCGTAGCATATTGAGTCCGTTGGTAGATTTGCAAATAAGCTTACGGATGTGCGGCTCCCAGGAGAGTTTACAGTCGAGTGTCATCCCAAGAAACGATGTCGAGTTGACAAAGTTAAGAGTTGTGTTGAGCAGTGTTAAATTAGGAGAGACAAGTAGTGGGTGTTTACTGAACATCATGCACTTGGTTTTAGAAGAGGAAAAACAAAATCCTGTATTTTCGGACCAACACTCTAGACGATGTATTTCTTGTTGTATTACACTTCTCATAAACTCGGTGTTTCTGCCTCTGACATATATAATCAAGTCGTCTGCGAATAGTTTCCCTTTTAGAGGGCTTTGAATATTTTTAATTACATCATTCATTGCAATCAAAAATAATGAAACGCTGATGACAGATCCTTGGGGGGTTCCGTTGCTTAGAGTTTTGGATGAAGAGAAAAATCCGTTCACCCTTACACGGAAACTTCTATTGCTAAGAAAATTTTTGATGAAGGCAAGCATATTACCGTTTACTCCCCAACCTGATAAAGTTTTTAGGATATTAAAATGCCAGGCTGAGTCAAAAGCGCGATTAATGTCGAAGAACACTGCAAGAACTCTCTGATCACTTATAAACGCTTCATGAATATCCGATTCAAGGTCCACAATATTGTCCATTGCAGATCGATTTTTCCTGAATCCGCTCTGCTGCGAACATAGTAAGGAGTTGGTTTCTAGAAACCATGTGAGTCGGTTGTTGATTATTTTCTCGAGAAGTTTAGAGATACACGACGTGAGAGAAATAGGTCTATACGAGCTAGGAAGATTAGGTGGGTTATTATTTTTTAGTATCGGTACAATTGTGGCCTCTTTCCAAGAGTCTGGTAAAAGCTGGTTAAGCCAATAAAAGTTAAAAATTTCGAGGACAAATACAAGCACTTGTTCTGGTAGGTTTTTTATGAATGCTATTGGTATATTGTCTGGCCCAGGGGTGCATTCTTTCATTGAGGTGAGCGCATTACGAAGCTCTTCGAGGGATATTGGTGAATTTAATGTGTTATTAGGGAGCTGTGTTATATATATTGGGTGCTGATTTTCTTCTGTAGTTTTGTAATGTAGAAATTTAGCGCTGTAGTTTGAGTCGCTTGAGTATTTCTGGAATGTTTCGGATAGTACTTCTGCCATTTGTGTAGGATCGGAAACATTATCGCTTTGATTGGTTATTGAATTGATATTGAAGTGTGAGTATTTACCAGAAATTCTTCTCATCTTATTCCAGATTTCAGTTGTTGGAGTAGAAATATTTATGGTTGAAACAAAATTTCTCCACGAGTCTCTTTTACTTTTTTTAATAATATATCGTGCCTTTGCTCGTAGATTACTGAAGATTTGTCGATTTTCTGGTGAATTGTGTCTTCTGAATCGATTGAGAGCATGCTTACTTTGCTTTATTGCCTCAGCGCAAGCGCTGTTCCACCACGGGACTTTTCGGTGAAGTGGCTTGTTTCGCACTTTACCTATAGAAATTTCTGCGGCTTTCGTGATAATACAGGTAAGGAGATCGAGCCATGATGAACCGTTTGCTTCAGAAAAATCAGATTGGTTATAGTAAGAACCAACTAAGTGTCTATATAGGTCCCAGTTGGCGTTTTTTAGGTTCCAGTTATTTGTTAGGAAGTTGTTTCTTACATTATATTGAAGGTTAGATATTTCGATAGGAAAGTGGTCGCTTCCATAAAGATCGGGCAGAACTTTCCACGATAAGTTAACATTTGTGATAGGGTCGGACATTGTTAGGTCGATGTGCGAAGAAGTTCCACTATATGAGCAAAAGCGAGTAGGTTGCCCGTCATTTAAAATGCATAAGTTGTGTTGCTCAGTTGCATTGTTTATTAATTTTCCTCGTAGGTCGCTTGCTGGAGAGCCCCAAGAAATATGGTGGCCATTAAAGTCGCCAACAAAGATCCGGGGAGGTGGAATTTGTTGGATAAGATTGCTTATATCGCGTTGATCAAGGACTCTACTTGTCGGAATATAAATATTGCAGATACTAATCTTTTTTTCTCCCAATATACATACAGCCACTGCTTCTAAGTCGGTTGTCAGAGGGATCAGTGATGACGGGATATTTTTTTTTATATATGTAGCAACACCCCCACTTGCTCTCAGAGTGTTTTCTCTATTAAGGAAAAAGCCTTTGTAGTTTTTAAGATCGTAGTTTTTTTTGGAAAAATTAGATTCCTGTATACATATTACTGATGGATCAAGTTCAGACATTAGAAGGTGAAGCGATTCTAGGTGGGAGAATAGTCCGTTGATATTCCACTGAAGAATGTTTTTAAACATAGTGGTTTGTTGGTGACGTTTCTGAAAATTGGTTTCTGAAAATTGGCAATAGAAAAATTAATAGAACGAAGAATCACTTTCAATGTCGGTTGCTGGTTGGGAATCTGATTGTTGGCATTTTTTCCTCAGTTTAGTGCATCGTGATTTAATGCTTCTATCTTGTAGATGGGGATATATTGTATGTAACATGTGACAAAGTAGATGTAAGTCTTTAGTGTAGTTCAAAGCGATCTGTTTGGGATCAGTCGAGCCGTAGCTATTTTCAAACAAGTCCACCAACTTTTCAAAGTTGAGGACAAATGGGGGGACCTGAGAGTTGATAAAGTCTTTAGCCGGTCTTAGTAGTCTTTCAAAGGCTGGTTTTTTTCTCTTGGGAGGTTGACTTTCGGGGGTATTAAAATTGTCGTCGGGGTTTATTGATGCTTCCTCGGAGGCAGATTTTAGCTTCTTGACAGGACGGCCTTGATTTATTGTAAATTTTGGTTGGGGTATGGAAGGACCCTCTTCAAATTCGGGAGTTTTCCTATCAGTGCTAGATCTTTTGAAACCGAGATCCGATTTCGGAACGATGGGGTCAATTTGATCTTTAAAGGGATAGAAGTCTTGGGTTGGCTCAATTACTTCCCTTTGTTCTAATGAATGTGGGATTGGCTCTGGTGAGCTTACTACGTGAGATGGAGGATTTACGAGAGCATCTGGGGATGCAATGACAATAGATTCTGTGATAACCTCAGATGAATTGATAGGGGCTAATTCGGAGCCAGTCTCTGTAGTTCTTGGGGGATCTGTTTCTGTAATGTCTTCTGATATTTTTGAGCCGTCTACCGATGTTAAGCTAGGGCAGTTTGCAGCAATGTGGCCTGGTTGCTTACATTTAAAGCAGGACATTCCATCAACCGATATGAATATACGATATGAGTTGTCTTCGAAGTTCATTAGGAAAGATTCTGGAACTTTAGTGTTGGCGGGGATGGGAGAGGTGAATACCTGACGCCGAAAACTTAGGATGTGACCGTAATCGGGATTTGAGACGCCTATTCTGATGCATGTTAATGGTGAGACGAGATTAAAGCCCATTTTTGTCAATTCTCCTACTATGGCATCATGGGGTATGCTTGGGCAGACGTTGGATAATGTT
The DNA here is from genome assembly GCA_910591695.1 of Galerucella pusilla. Taxonomy (NCBI): domain Eukaryota; kingdom Metazoa; phylum Arthropoda; class Insecta; order Coleoptera; family Chrysomelidae; genus Galerucella; species Galerucella pusilla. Next base: position 21,170 of record CAJUYI010000677.1, on the reverse strand, counting down.
AATCGACTTGCCGGGGTGACTAATCTTCTACCTAAGATTTTTTGATTGTTTATGGTGATGGAAGCGTCAGAGGATATAAATTCGTCAACTATAGATTTGTTGGATACATATATGCATACTCGACCGTTTGATATTCTCGATGCAAAAGTAATATTTTTTGGAAGTACTTTGGAGCCTAGAGCGAATATGTACTCTTCTATTTTGATGCCGTCAATGGATGGAAATAAAATTCCTTGCTCTTTAGTTGGAAAAAATGATTTGGATAATGCTGCAGAGTAGGAATGCTGCGTTGATCGCTGTTGAGTTGAAGAGCTGCCCCTGTAGTCAGGAGCCACTCGCAATTCTTCTGTCATGTTCGGTAATTTTACATTAGATGGTATAAACTAATCTAAGTGCGGCCCTGGCCCGAGATGTTCGGTCAGCAATACAGCTGACCGAAACAACTTTGAGGTGGTAAAAACTTGCAGAGTGATAGGTAGAAAAGATGGCCGTGATAGGAATGAACTAATATAATGATTTCCAGATGTTTATAAAGTAAGTTTACTTACAGGTTTTCTTGACACAAAGTTAAACTTGTCGATAGTGAACTTTTATTTAAATAAACTTCTAGTATTTAACACTTAAATTTTAGAAAAAGCAGGAGCAGGTTATTAAATCGACTATCGGTGCTGATTTCAGAACCGAACTCATCGTGGATTGTTTTAAATCGGTAAATAATGTGGATTGTTTTCTATTCTGTCAGTTGTTGATGTGTTGACAGTTTATACTGAAAAAGTCAAATCTTTGTCAAATACTCTTTCCTTGTCGACATAAAAATGAAATATTAACTGAGACTCACCGAATTGAGATTTTAATGATGATCGGGTACGGGGATAACTGCAGAAGTCAAGTTGAAATGGCAAACTTATTTAATCACAGGTATCCCGAATTGCCTAATATTTCACAAAGTACTGTGTTTAAAATTCATGCACAATTCAGAGAACTTGGACATGTCAAACCATTGAAAAGAAAACCACACTTCGTTGAAGATGATGTGTAAGTGGATATTTTTTGTTAAGTGTCGAAAAGAATCCAACTTCAAGTACACGTCAAATTGCCCGTGAAAGTAATGTTAGTCATACAACTGTTCTAAGATGTCTTCATAAAGAAAAACTTCATCCCTACAAATTAACTTTTGTGCAGGAGTTAACAGAAGAGGATCCAGATCGTAGAATGGATTTCTGCGAAAGATTGATGAAAAAACTGAACAGAAATGAGATAGCTCTTGGTACCATTCTTTTTTCTGACGAATCAACATTCACATTGAATGGAGAGGTAAACCGACAGAACTGTAGATATTGGTCAGCAGAGAATCCTAATTGGATACGTGAGACACATACTCAGTACCCTCAAAAGGTGAACGTTTGGGCCGGTATCATAGGCGACCATATAATTGGTCCTATATTTATAGATGGAAATTTGACAGCTGAAAAATATTCCTGCGTTGGCAAACTTATATCCCAATGTTTGGTTCCAGCAAGACGGGGCAACACCCCATTATGCTTTAATGGTAAGAACTTATTTAGATGAAATCTTCTCCAATGAATGGATTGGACGAAGAGGTACTATTGAGTGGCCAGCTAGATCGCCAGACCTCACGCCGTTAGATCTTTTTCTGTGGGGTTATTTCAAGAACAAAGTATATGCAACACAACCAACTAGCATTGTAGACCTCAAAGACAGGATAACTACAGAAATACGGAATATTTCACCTCAAACTTTAAACAAAGTAAAGGAGGAGTTCTATAGGAGACTGTGCTATTGCCAACAACTAGGTGGAGAACATTTATTTTAATGTATTAAAATCACATACATCAGGTATTTTATGTATGTGTTTAATAACTGTAAAAATAAAAATTTCACCCTGTATAATTCATAATTGACCATATATTATTTAGTTTGTTGGAATCGGTTCATTAAGTGGATTTCAAAAATATGCAAATATACAGGGTATTTCATTAAAAAAACACCGACTATGGCATACTTGCGTGAATCACCCTGTACATTTACATTTATGTTTACATAACGCACAACTCAATTCAAAAGTTGACGTGTCTCGGCATTTTTTATAATTTTCTAAAATAATGACATAAAGAATGTTATTCCCATAAGCGGTTTCCACACTGTATACGACAATCGCAACAGCACAATAACTTGTCCGTTTATCAGCGAAAACCAAAGAAATCAATTTTACTAAAAGAACAGAAATTTCAGAAGGAGAACAGACTGTAAGACTACTAGGTTTTCACATCGATAATACCCTAAATTGGAGAACTCATACTGACAATAAGCTGTCAAGAGGGCGTTTCGCTTTGAACAAGATGAGAAGTATAGTACCTAATGAAGCACTTAGAATTGCATATTATGGTCTAGTTCAGTGTCATTTACAATATGGGGTACTATAGTTAAAATAATACCCTTTTTGGTGTGCGTCATCGATTGTGACGTATATCCGGGTTTTCGGCATGTCGTTTATTTTATTTGCTATTTTGACAAATAGCTAACCTTAAATTTGATGAATAAGATCATCAGGATTGTATTTAGCCAAATTCGAAAAGGCTATGCAATTAATAATTACCAGCTTCTTTTCTAACTCAAAATACTTGAGAACTTTCAAAATACTGATGTTTTTCCGTGTATTCATGCATATTTTTTGTATTATTTAAATAAATAAATCAATAAGATTAATATTCACTTTTCATAAATAATAATTGACCGTAAACAACAAAGTACAGACCTGTCAAGAACTGTCAGTGTGACAGTAGAAAAAGACGTAAGACTTATTGCCGCTACGAAAGTAACGCCTTCATAGTATTTTAAACTCTCGATTGATAGGTTAAGCTTGCGCGTAATCTAAACATCAACCAATCAAATTTTTGTAAGTCAAAGATTAGCGTTAACGTTTGTAATACGTTTAAGCGGTTCATTATTGTGATATTTTGATTAGGATTAATCACAGACCTGCCTTTTTTTCCATTTCTTTCTACGTAATGTGTTAGAAAGACATTAACAATCGATGACGCACACCAAGAAGGGTATTATTTCAACTATACTATGGGGATCGACAACTTCTAGTCCAGTAACGGTAGTCCAGAACAAGGCCAAACCTTGGAAATAGGTCGGGCCGATGCCATTTTTTTTTTAATTTGCAGGTATTGATGGCTACATTCACCTCTCAAAATCTCATATATGGAGAAATGCCCGCAAGGCCCGGAAAATGGCCCTCGGAGCCCAAAAACGTTTTTGGCCGATATCTTCCAAAATATGGCACTTAGAGATTTGCGGTTTTGATAGAAATGACGAGCAGTTCAATACCTACAAAAATGGTCTCCATGGTTTTTTTCGCTAACCCAATATTTATTGCAAAAAAGGGGTCGCGAAAATTATCATGCTTGGAAAATAAAAATACGGCATTTTCTCAGCCAATGTGTGAGCCAAGGGACTGTGTAACGTTATATTTGACCACTATCATTGTAATATTTAAATATCTACCGGACGGCGAGTAGCCAGTCCTTTTCTCTTATCAACATGTGATTCTCGTCGAAAACCTGTAGCACCGATCGCTTCAAAAGGCAAAATTTTTACATTTAATGTGCGACGAATAATCTACGTTGGTGAGGTTTAGTATACACTGATATTGGTCAAATCTATCAATTCTTCTCTCCTATACAGAGAAAGAAATTAAGAACACACTACGAATATTTAAATTCTTTCTCGAAGCGGAGCATGTGAACAGGAGAGGAATATACAACGTATGTCGATTGCTCATCGCATGGTTCAATTTAATAGCGAGTAGTTAAAATAAGCTTTCTTTCTCCTGTGAACCATGAAACAATAAGGTTGAATTTTAAATTTATTTTGAGAGATTTACCTCAAACTTTATTTTCCTAAAGTGCATTCAATGTGAATGCACTTACTGAGTACCTACTTACTGAGTACCTGAAATTACCTGAGACTTACTTAGTACCTGAGACTCACTAAGTACCTGGACTTGCCTGAGAATTTGTACCTGAAGTTACCTGAGTTACCTGAGACATACCTGAGACCACAAACAGTCTGGAACTTTGTACCTGCCATCAGACACGTGGAAATTCAAGGGAAGTAACCAGTGGTGAACTAATTTTAAAACCAACGTGCTTCAACGTGCTTCAACACATATTATCCTGTGATATTTTTTTTTAATCATTATACAACTTGTAAATTTAACAACGTTGTTCATATTCCTTCCCTTCCAACATTTCCAGGTTTGTTGATAGAGAGTGGTGAGGTGAAAAACAAGTCGACTAATATTATTCAGGGTGGCGCCCACTTACCTTTGTTGAATAACTTTAATTACATTTAACTTGATTTATTAACTTCTTAAATTCATAAAGTTTCTTAACTTCATTTATTATCTTATTAACTTCAATATAACTTCAATAACTTAAATAAAGTAGGATTACCCGCGAACCGGTAAGACTACTCCCTGAATTGATATTAGTTTGGTCTCCGAATTCACACCTGAGGTGCTCTCCACGTTGAGTCGCCGTTGCAGTTTATCTTGCCTTATTATTTTAAATAAATAATATATATATACACGTATCTTGATTTTTTGAACTTCGAGGGTCAATCGTAGATGGCGCTACTAGTTTTCTCCCTCCTCATGTAATTATCCCGGCAATGAAGGTGCCCCCAATAACTATCTGTTTCCTGAAAATTTTTGGAGTTGAGAACGCTGTTTTGTACTCTCGGCCTGATCCTTGGAGCTCTTAGGTCTTCGGCAATGTAGCCTAGAGGTCTGCCAATTTTTGGCAAGTCATTTTCAATCATTCGGCAAAAAAGTTTTTGAAAAATAAGATTTATTTTTGAAAGTATATGAGAATTGGAACATACATGAACAATTAGACATCTATCCATCACCATTCCAACACATTTATCTCAGATGGATGTTGCTGGCTGACATCATCAACCCCCTCTCCATCCATGCCTTCTGTTTCTTCCTCTTGCTCCTCTAGCTCTCTATCTTCACCTCCACCAATTTCTGCCCCTCCCTCTGCTTGATCAGCTGATACAATCACATCTTCATCCTCATCCTTGTAATTAGAACACGAGCCTGAATGACATGAACCACAAATAATCGAGCACTTCAGTCCTGCTCTCTTACATGAACATAGCGTGGTACAGCCCATTTTACACCGACAAGAGATCATTTTCAACAAGTCCGGATGTGCCGGCTCATTCGTCGTCTGTACCGGCAATAATGCACCCCCTATATGCTTCCATCCCCATTCTTCTGGCGGTAGTTCGTTCGCGAGCCAATGCTGCACTTGTAAATACGTGCGATATAGGTGCTGCCTTGCAGCTTCGTCGGTGGGAGGCAAGCCTGCAAGTTTGAATGGAGATTTATTGTTGGTTAATCGACCAAAAGTCTGGAATCTGAGGTCCCTGAGAGTCCGTATTTCCTGATAAAAAGATCCATTATCCCTAAATTCCGGGATTTTCCATAAAATTTCGGAAAACTCCGAAAATCCGGAAAAACCGCCCTGACGAAAACACGTGGTTTATTGGAATGCGCGAGAAAATGTTTATGTAATCCCCCGGAGTGTCTTCGAAACCCTTCAAAGTCCCATTATTCGGAAGGATTCGGTCAAAATACTTTTTATAGACAAAATACAACTAGATTCATAGGGGGGGTCAAAATATCGACCAAAATTTTGCTTTGGCGGGAATTCCCAAAATTCTGGGGGCCCAAAAAAAAACCAGTGACAAGATATTATAGATGCAGATTTCTCCTTTCAAATGAACTTTGAATCATAGAAAAATATGCATTTTTACCCGAGTAATTAGAAAAATTGTCCATCCGCTCAGAAATTAAGGAGCTGAGAGCGCCTCCCGAGATCCAGGTCAGATGTAAAAAATACGGCGCGCGTTTGTGGCCCGTTATCTCGAAAACCACCAAATTGACGACGAAAACGATGGGGACCATTTTTGTAGGCATTGATCTGATCTTCATTTCTGTCCAAATCCGAAATCTCTAGGTGCCATATTTTGGGAGATATGGACCAAAATAGTTGGGAAAATGGATTTTTGGGCTCTTCAGGGCGATTTTCAGGGTCTTGCGGTCATTCCGCCATATATGAGATTTTGAGAGGTTAATGTACACATCAATACCTACAAATTAAAAAAAAATGACACCGGCCCGACCTATTCTCAAGGTTGATACCCTTATTTACTGGACTATTCATCAAATGATGTCATTATTGTGCAATAAAATAGTAAGGGGTATGGTCAAAGCTAATGTTAGAGATTATGCAAGGCCTATTTTTATCAAATTAGAGATTCTCACAATACCTTGTTTATACATTTTGAAAGTTATCATTTTTGTGCATAAAAATAAACATAAGTATACCACTGGATCAATGATACACAACTATAATACAAAATACAAAAACCTGATTAGACTAACAAAAATGAATCAGAAGGATACTGTAAGATATATAACACTCTTCCACTATTATGGAAAAACTTTACACTCAAAAGATTAAAATTTATAGTGAAACAGGCGCTTGTAAGGCAGGCATTTTATGAGATTGAGGAGGTATTCGATTTTGAATGGCCCAGATCTTCATATGAAGATTGATTCACTCCTTTAAATTTAATAAAAAAAATAAAATTCCATTTTAATTGTATAATAAATGTAATCATGTTGGATTTATGTAAATTAATTTTAAACTTTTAGTGTGTGATGACGTGTCTGAACATGTTGTGTTTGTTTATTTATAGAAATAACTGGCATAATATTGTATACCTTTTTATGAAGATCAATAAATTTCTTTCTTTCTCTCACGGTCGCCTTATTAGACAAGGGGATACAGACGCAAGTGCTCCAGAAATTATTTAAATGGACTTTTTTTTCATAATCCTGTCCAGAATAAGATGCTGACTACAACGATATTATGTTGCCAGTCTGTTTAAACCACGGTTGTTTAATTTAAACAAATTAGAACATTTGTTTTGAATTGTACAACTTTTTATTATATTTTCTGACTAATTTTCTACCAAAAATATCTCTTGTAATTTTTTCAAAAAATTATTGTCATTTAGAAAATTGCAAATGTTCAATATACATACCCTAACTTTATCACATGAAAATAACTAATAATATAAATAAAAATCTTATTATTTATTTTTTTATGAAATCCTCAAGTGTATTGAAACAATCGAAATAATCGATTCAACAAATTTTGGTTTTTCGACATTTTTTTTATCTGTTAATATCGTGTGCTTTTCTACTCCACCGTTATTTTCCAATTGAGTCTAATCTGCTCGTACTCATATTCACTGCGGCGTTTTCGTATAGTATTGTACCGGGTGGTACGATCTCTCGGCTATATATCAGAAACTATTCATGTTATAACTCTAGGAGAAAAAATTCCTTAGGAAAAGTGGACAAGAAAAATTGCTGGAAATTAATTTCAAGTTTCTAGGTTAACCGCTAGGGGGCATAACCTGTGAAGAAAAATTTAAAAACCAGTTTTTTGTGAAATATGCCCAATTTTACCCAAATGTATTCAAATACTTTTTATACTATTTTTCCAAATAAAGGGTGGGGGAAAGTGGGAAAGTGTTTGTTGATGAATACCTATAACTTTGGTTTGAATCAACTGATTTTAACGAAATTAGTGTCAATAGGAAGAGTTTAGTTAGATAAATTAATTACATCTACTATAAAACAATGGCATTTAGTTTTAATTGTCATAGGTAGAGGGTACTTTCGAGTGAAAAAAATTAAAATATGTTTTCTTAAAAAATGTTTAATGGAAACATCTAATTATTGTGAATTATAATGGAGCTGGATTAAATTCTCATCAAAATTGCGCAAACCGCATGTTGATAGCTATTGTCGAAGTCAAGATAAAAATAAAAAGCATAAACATAAGTAAGTATAGTATTGACTCACTCTGTATTATAACCTAAAATTAAATATGTAAAAGAAAGATCATACATGAATTTCGATCAAGACTTAATATCCAATTAAATGCTACTTCAATCTCAGGTTACTGCAATTGTTAAATCTGCTAGAAGAACAACCGCATATCATGTCAAAAATTTTGTGTGCAGACGAGGCTATGCTTAATAGTGCGGGTGGTGTTAATCTGCATAATAAGCATTATTGATCTGAAGAAAATCCGCACTGGGTAGAGGAAGTGCAGCTTCAAGGTAGATGGAGTCTTAATGTTTGGTGTGGTATAGTTGACGGAATGATCGCAGGTTCATATTTCTTGGAACTTCAAATGGCGATACATATTTGGATTTTCTGGATAATTGGTTGTCTGTTTTATTGAAAGATATTTCCTTACAAACATGAGGTATGATATTACAGCATGACGGGTGTCCTGCGCACTTTTCCAGACGAATTAGGGATTATTTGAATGTAAGCTATCCAAATGGGTGGATTGTAAGGGTAAGTATATTTTCAGGGCCAGCTAGATCTCCAGACTTAATATGTCTGGACTTTTATCTGTGGGGAAGATTGAAGGATTTAGCGTACCAAACTCACCAACCACGCGAGACGACATGCAACAGCACATTAGAAACGCTATAAATAGTATATCAACAGCTGCAATTTAAGCAACAGATATGTCAAAGCGTGCTAGATTACATATTTGTGTGGAAAACGATGAAAAACAATTTGAACATTTAATTGGACATCAAGTTTTAATGACCAAGATATCTGTATGATCTTTCTTTCTCATGTTTAATTTTAAGTTATAACACAGGGTGTCAATACTATACTCACTTTATGTTTATGCGTTTTTATTTATATCTCGAGTTCGACAAAAGCTATCAACATGCGGTTTCCGCCGTTTTGTTGAGAATTTAATCCAGTTCCATTATAATTCACAATAATTAGGTGTTTCCATTAAACATTTTTTAAGAAAACAAATTTTAATTTTTTTCATTCGAAAGTACCCTCTACCTATGACAATTAAAACTAAATTCCATTGTTTTATAGTAGATGTAATTAATTCATCTACACTCTTTCTATTGACACTAATTTGGTTAAAATCGGTTGATTCAAACCAAAGTTATAGGTATTTATCCACAAACACTTTCCCACTTTCCCCCACCCTTTATTTGGAAAAATAGAATAAAAAGTAATTAAACAAATTTGTGCGAAATTTAGGCCCTTTTTTAGTTTACTTATTTAACACTGGGTACAATTGGGCATAACTTGAAAGTAATTTCCAACAATTTCTCTTGTCCACTTTTTTTTCCTAAAGTTATAACATGAATAGTTTCTGATATATAGCCGAGAGATCGGCTTATTGGACCACCCGGTACATAGAGAGATTGAAGAACGTGTCGCGGGACACACGGTAAGAACTTTAGAACTGCGCAAAATGTTGATTGTCAGCATACATTGTATTATTAATAACAGTTAATAGAATACTTAAATGTACTTTGTGCCAATCATCTTAATGATAAGATTTTTATAATTAATACTACTGTATATTTTTGTAAAATGAAGTTTCATCCAGAGTAAAATAAATTCCTTATATTAATATGTGTATTTATTTATTGATTCAAAAAATTTGATTATTGCTTAAAAGGAACTAAAGTTCTTACCGTGTGTCCTGCGACACGTTCTTCAATTTTTATATGCAAAATGGCTACAGTTTTTTACCAACAATTTTTTACAGGTTTCATAAGTTGTATCGAATTTTTGGTGATTTTTTAAATCTTGTATGATTTTCTGTTCCATATATGTTATTAGCGATGGAAATATTCTTTGGAATCGATATATTTAAACTTGCTGATAGGCCTAACCTATAAATTGTCAAAATTGTTTAGGTCATAGGTTTCTCATCAAATTTTTTTTCAATCATTTAATTTTTGTTTCAGAATTTCAAAATATTATCCCGCCTTTTTTTGCAAGCTGGTAGTTCTCTCAAGAAATATGTAAGCTATGTTGTTCCCTATTTTTCTGAATATTATCCAGCCTTTCTTCAACTACTAAATTCTATTCCCAAAAAGACATAGGTAAGCTATGTTGTTCCTTATCGTTCTAAATATTATCCTGCCTTTCTTTTACATGCTGGTTGTATTTTCAATAGACATAGATAAGCTATGTCGTTCCCTATAATTTCTAAACACGATCTCAGCCTTTTTTCACTAGTAGGTATCTTTTTCAAAAGACATTTTGTGAACTACATCTGTTCCTTATTTTTCTAAATATCACCCAGCCTTCCCTAGTTGGTAGGATTTTCAAAATACATGCCATTTTCTTTTTGCATTAGCTATTCCAATATAAAGCATTTACTTTTATCCATTTAACCTTCCATTTTTGTCTTTAGGTCTGCGAAATTTTATATCATCTGGATGCCGTTCCTGTTTTCTCTGGAGCTATCGCCGCCATTCGCCAGTAGCTGCAAATCACCCATCCCTTTAAGATAAGTTCCTTCCTCTTATCTTTAATGTGTATAAGATTTGAATTTGGCGTGTTGATTATTATAACTTGTTATTCTCCAAGTTTGGGTTTTTGAAATATTCAATTTATGTGAATTTTTGGATAATTCAATAAGTATTTGACATATTTAATTTTTGTATTGTCTATTCAATATTCATGAGGCTGAAACTGGCAGCCGAACGCCATATTTTTTTTGAATTAAGGAACTGCAAGAAGCAATTATTTTCTGCAAAAAAATTCTATATTCTATATGCATCATTGAAGTTTGACAAAAGACTTTTTGAGTACTCTTACAATGAAAATTTTTTGACAGTTCCAAGAACCAATCAAATTTCCTCATTTTTTATCATTTGAACAATTTCACCCAATCATGTCAACATTACACTGATAACAGACCATGGGCAATTTTCATGTTGCTATGGAAACATTAATTTATTTAGATTTTGAAGTTTCAAATATTTTACTTATTCTTTTTTCTCTTATTTTTTTGGGAATCAAACCACAATAATGTTTATTATTTTTTATTTCGACGGTAGTGTTCCAGCTACCGTTGTCAAGATTAACTAGTAGTGAAATAATTTTTGGTCCCTATCTGACACAACGAAAAAAAATTTTACATAGGAAAGCTATGTCTTTCCTCATATTTTCTAAATATTACCCTGCCTTTCCTTTGCAAGCTGGTAGTTTTTAGATTACAAGTTGTCGTTTTTTTAATGGGTCACATATATCTTGGTTCTCAACTTTGTTGGTAATTTATGAGTATGGAATATAAAGGACTTATTACCTAACTTTTGTGCAAACTTTAAATGGGAGATATATGGCATTGCAGTAAAAAGAAAGTTGTCAATTGCATTAAGAATTCTTGGTTTTCAATTTTTTTCAACCCTCATAATGTTTGTCAGCAATTTTTGAATATGGATTAGTCTTTCCAAAGTCAGTGTAACGACCATCAAATAAAGCAATGTTGTCAGATTTATTTTCTAAAATTGTTGGGCTCACTATACAGATTGTTTACAAGTTTCACAAAGGCAATATTGTACCAAGCACTTGGTTTATGCTGGGAAAATAATTTTTTGAGTTTTTCTGACTAAATGAGTATTATTTGTAGAAACGAATATAACAAACTTCATGAGTTTTGTGCGCAGGTCAATTTCATTAAATTAACATAATTCACAATATTCGAATTTATAAAGATATTATATGTATGCCATTGGGAGGCACTTGCAATCAATGGGATTAAATACAATAATTACATTAACATTAGAAACACTACTATTGTATATCAGGTATAAATCAGTTCTTTCTCAACCAAATTTCAATCTCTCCCTGTATATTACACAAATGGCCAGGGCTATAAGATGACTTATAAACAGATGTGTTGCCAGCTTAGATGATTTTTGCAGATAAACCATTAGAGCTAGGAGATATATTCTCACTGGTCAATTGACATGATGTAATATAATAAATAACCCATATTTTAAGAATAGTTCATAAAAAACTCACTTTTGTTGAAATACAAGTATACCCTGGACTAAACCTTCTAAGCACAATAAATCATAACGATTTGCAGGAATATCAATCCTATAAATTACATCTTCTGAAGCATCTTTTGTTAGTAGAGAATCTTCGCCTTGTTCTTTTGTTATCATTTGCCTTTCAGTAGTCTAAAATGAAAGTTTTGCAATTTTATTCTCACACTATAATGGAGAAAATAAGCAAATTTTATAATTACCTAATTTTCCTTCCAATTAACTGTACATGATTTGATAGGAAAATTATATCAAATACTCACCACTTCATCTAGTTCTAGTCCGAATTCAAAACACAGAGTTTGAAATTCATCATCAGCTACAAAATGAATGTTTATTATTGTAAAACTCATTCTAAATATAACTAAATTTAACTTTATTAATGTACGTGTTTGAAACAATTTTTGATTTTACTAAAATTATGGCAATATTTTTAGTTACCAATAGATAAATTTTACAAAATAAAGATTGAAACAAACACTATAGGTTAAGACGATTATAACTCACTATATTGCTTCCCTAAGGATTTAAATAATAAATCTCTTTTAACACCGATAGTAGGCATGATATTTAAGATTAAGAAATATTTTCAAAATTCAAATTTACTGTTTGGCCTCAGCTGTAGTTAAACGTCAAAATTATATTTAACCCTACTTTTTAAAGAATGGAGAAGCCGCATGGGTGTGACGTCAACAGATGTGTGGTATTGGATTGGATCATGATTGGGTCAGATTGGAATGATTGGATGCGCTCACTGACCGCTCTTCTGTGGTTTTGTAACTGACATACTGACAAAAGTGACGAAAAATGCCAACGTTTACATCTGCTAAACGTGCCAATGAAAAAATAATTCAAGCAAACAATAAATTGATTCCATAACTCAAACAGAGTAGAACAATTAAAAAATATAAGTGTAGAGACTTGGCATTTTTACACAATTGTCAAAACTATAAAAAGGAAGAAGAGAGAAGAGAGATTCACAAACTTCATGCTAGTAGAAGAAAAGCATTTCGTATGTTCTGTTATTTTGTGCGCGTCCCTGTTTATCTAGAAAATGGAGATATTTTGGCAAAGTTTTACCGATTTTTCATGAATAGAAGGGTGGAACTGCAATAAGTTATGTTATGAACTTGTGTTTTATACCACCTATAAGTTTTCTGGAGTGTATAGACTGATCTACCTCAATCTTATTATCCAACAGCATTCGGTAGACAGGTAAATATATGGTGCATAGTATTTCTTTGTATATATATACGTAATAACTGAATTTCTTATGAAACAGTGATATTTTTCATTAAAATTTTATTTACCACTTGGCAGCATAAAATGAACGAAAAACATCGTTTGTAAGATTTGAGTAGGTAACTAGTAAGAAGGACAGAAATCGGAATAGTAGATACCTGTAGATGTGGTGGATGTATCTTATAATCATTATTGTCGAACAGGGAATGTAAGTCCTACTATTATGTTTGTTCTCCACTAGAAAATAAATTGATCAAATGATGAAAGTACAAAATAGATTTTATCTTTAATATCACAATAATTATTCAGATTAGTAACATAATTATTCACATAATTGGGAAGGAAGTCAGTTACCAAAAAGGTTTTTTAAATATTTTTATATCCTAAATAAAATGATACCTATGGGTACAATTTTATGATGCTCAGTATAACATGCTCAAAAAATGTTTAGTTTGCAACTTATTAGTATACAAATTGATAAAATGCTTTTATTATGAGATAGTACCTATTTATTACCAGTAATAATATTGGAATAAAATCACTGTAGGAAGTTAAATGAATAAGATAATCAGCAACATGATGAAAACTGCAATAAATAGGTACTAATAATCCATTCTATCTACTAACCTCCATTAGTTCCTATTAAGTGTTGATTACATTGAGTGAGTTTACAACCTGCTAGTTAGCAAATTCACTATATGTAGTAAACATGCCCAGTGTAATCATGTTCACTAGCACTAGCAAAATAGTCCACCTCTAAAATAACCAACTAGCTCAATGTTATTGATGCTTTAATAACTAAATAGGAACTGCTTATATAACACATTAATTATTTTATTTACTCTATTTAATTTAAAAAAAAACTTATACATGTTAATATACTTTTTATTTCTACCATATAATTATTAAGTTGGATAATTATTCTGTACTTGGATGCTTTTCAATTAAAAGTTGTTTCACATAATCATAAAAAAATGATCTTCTTATGTTCCTGGTGGCATTACTTATTCCTTTTTCTCTTATTTATTTTTGTCAATCAAACCACAATAATGTACTTAATTTTTTATTTCGACGTTTCGGTGGCTTTCCAGCCACTGTTGTCAAGATTAATTAGTTGTTAAATAATTTTTGGTCCATATCTGACAAATTTTGTTGTTGTGTCAGATATGGACTAAAAATTATTTAATAACTAATTAATCTAGACAACGGTAGCTGTAACGCTACCAAAATGTTGAAATAAAAAATATAAAAACATTATTGTGGTTTGATTCCAAAAAAAAATTAGAGAAAAGGAATAAAGAAATTAGTACAATCTTTTTCATTTCTGTGTAGAGGAAAATATTTAAAATAGTTATTAATTTGCCATAAAATTTGAATGTGCTCACAAAATAGCATAAGACTAAGTAAGTATGTAGTTTTTTCCTTTGATTTTTGTATTTATATATTTTAGAAGTATATACTACAGAAAATAAAAATTTGCTTTATTTTTATAAAACTTGAAAATGTATGCATAAGGCTTAGTATTTTTGGAGTTTAAAAATACTACTCCAATTATCCAACTGTAAATTTGACTTCTTCAAATGAAACTTAACTATTTCTAAAGAATTCCACTTTAATGAAAAAAAAAAATATGATTAGCAACAAGCTTTCGAAATCTGTCATAAAATTTTTTCGAATAATTATCAATGTCCTTGGGTTATTGCTACTGATATTTTTTTCACGTTGTTTGATTGGATCTTCGTTTAAATGAATGCCAATGAATGCGTCCGAAAGTTAGCCACATTGACTTGGTTGTCAAGGTAATGCAGCTTTTTGTTTCAATATAAACATTTCAAATTCAGCACCATCGCCATTCTGAAGTATCACTCAATTATTTAGTTTAAAAAATAATCACGCCGAATTACATTCGTGCTAATAATTTTTTTTAGATAATTTTACCAAGATTGGCACTCGTCTTTGTTGCTATTGGGAAATCCCACTCGTGAACTTCGTCCACTCATGAGATTTCCATAACAACAAAGATTCGTGCATCTAGTTAAAATTATCAAAAAACTACCACCACTTGTGTAATTCGAGGTAATTACTGTTGAGAATTCTAAATTATTTTTATATTTAAAGAAGAAGTTGTCTTTTTAATTATCAAAAAGTTTTCCTATTGGTTTTCCTATTTTCAAATTATGGCTTCAGTAAAAATTATGTAGATATGAATTCAAAAAGTAATATAAGTAATAAGTATATTCCACAAAGTAAGGGTTCACACAGTAAATTCAATTATAAATTTGGCCATTTCACTTTTTTTTTTTGTATATTTACTTAATTTACAATCTACATCATTAGTATTAGGTAAATGAGATACAAGTTTTGGATGTGAAAGGGAAATATCCAGTTATATTCCACCTTATGATATTGCCATTTAGTTTTTAAGCAGGTGTGGAGGCCAGGAAGGCAAGTCTTCTTGTGGTGGGGCCATTGTTGAATAGCTCTTCAGCTAACTGATTTGTATGATTTATGGTACGCTCTTTGTATGATGCCTTAGCTAGATGGATTTCATCCCTGATAAGTATCTTTAGGTTTGATTACTGACCTACCATGGTGCAACCGCTATCAATCTTAGCAGCTTTGACTGAAATTTTTGGACGATGTTAAGTGACATTGGTTTTACACACCCCCATAGATAGAGTCTATCCAAATAGGTTTGAGCATTGTTTTACACTACAGGATTTTATTATGGAGAGAGAATTTTGGTCTGCAATCTAGTAGCTGGTAGATCTGTCGGAAATTGATGTCAAGCTGTTGTCTTTTCATTTTAAAGTGTTTATTCCATGTTAGACATTGCTAAGATATTTTGTCTCCGATGCTGTTATCCTTCCTTAGAGGTGGGCATATGTTATGATGCATGGTAAATATTACTTGGACTGATTTTGTCTTGTTTATTTGTTCATTCAAAAACATTACTTTATACCAATCGGCGTCATTCCAGTCCTCATGTTCCCTTGCAAAAGCAAGCCGAGCTCTGCGTTGTTCCATGGATAGCAGTGGACATAGAGCTGGCCTTCTGGAATATAAATTAGCTTTTAGCTTCAGTTAGTCGTCGACGAACTGTCCACCTGCTTACATCGACATTTCTCATTTCTCAACTGACGTTAAATGTATATTTCTCAAACACGAAGAAACCAATAATCTATCATCGTGTGCGTATGTTGCCCTTCTACTGCCTGATCCTGGTCTCCTCGTGTAATTTCCAGTTTCATTAAACCGCTGAATTGCTCTTTGAACTGCACAACGAGTAGCACCTACTACCTCAGCCGCATAATATTGGCTTCGACCATCTTGAACTAAAGCCACTGCCCTTGCAGCATCCGTTGGCGTTGAAGCCATTTTATTTCAATTCAATTAACAAAATAATAAGTTTAAATACTAATTCGGTGGGTTTGTTTGTGTCACTAAAATAACAAATGAATTTCTTCCTGCTTTATCAGACGTAAATTTCTGACAAAAACCTAAAATTTGTATTGTTTATGAAAAATGCCAGAAGAAAAATGAAAATAATGTATATAAATTGATAATTCAAATTATACGAGGGTCTCTGTATATTTATATATGCCATATAAGTACCAATAACTGGAAACTGGAAATAAATGGAAAATATATATGGATCGAATTTTTTGCACCTGAGTGTATTTACATGGAAATAAAAAGCAAAAAGTGCCTAAATATGGGATGAACTAAAGTATTTAACAAGTTTACCTGGAAATTCATTCACAACAATCTTACCACAACCTTTCTAGGTAAAAAGGTTTAATAAGGGAGATTTGCTGATATCTATTTGGTCATTAAGAAAGAGCTTCTCGAAGATTTAATTTTAGGGATTTAGGTTCTATATGCACAATTTCAAAGTTTGAATCGAAAGTGTGTTGGTTTTGTAATAAATGATTTGAGTGGTTGGAATCTGATGTTTGGTTGTCATAGCTACGTTTGTGTTCTGAAATTCTAGTTTTAAAATTCCTAAAAGTTCTACTTATAATATTATTGTCAATATCCGTAAAATTCAGTATTAAGGTACTGTATAAAATGAAAATTTTTCAAATTGTTTGAGAAAGCTACTGTGTTAGCGATACGCGTCACATCTTTAATTTTAATATAATGTAGATTTTAACAAATTAAATTGTTTCATTTCATCATTTAGTATGGATCTACCTCAAGTGAAAGTCTCGTATATTCAATATATCTTTGAGTTCAGACATGATGGTTACAGCTGAAGAAGTTTGTTATATTATGTTCCTGAATTAAAAGTTAAACTTCCATCTGTTGATTAGATGGTTGAAAAAGGAAATATCTTAGTTTTCGACAAAACTGGTTGCAAGATTTTAGACAGAAATTAAAATAAGAAAACATTCAATCTTTGAAACTTTAAGAAATGTAAATTGCATGTTTCAATTGAACACAATGCCTCAAATGCAAGCTATGACTGTATGGGAATCTCATGATTTGTGGCATCGATTGAGTCACTTGAATAGAAAGTAATGTAAAATTGTGCTTAATAATTTCATTTATTAACAAAATGAAATCAACGAGTCGCAAGTAGGCTTTGATTTTGAAATTTTATTTATGTCAGTCAGTAACATTTGTATGAAATAAGTACTAAATGTTCCAAATGTTCAACTATCTATTCAAGACCAAGTTGAAATTGTACTTTTTTGTGGTTACAATGACAAAAGTGAACGATGTACCAAACGTATTTAAAAAAAATTGCAGGCAAGAAATTTTAATGACCGTATTGTCATAGACTACTTTGCCAACAATCCAAATTATTAAGCACAATTTTACATTACTTTCAGAAGCTATAACTTTCACTGTACAATATGTTTGAGTCCTAGTTTTCGTTTACCATCGTTGCCATTTCAAAAATTTGTCTGCATTCTACGTAAAAAATTAATCAAAATACCACTTTTTCCAAATTCATGTTGTAATAACTCCGTCGTTTTAAAAAATTTCTTATAAAATTTTGGTAGTTTACATTTGTGATGATTCTGAATCCAGTTATATTTGAGGAAAAAAATGCCTTATGTACTTTTGTCTTTTTTGGCAAAGAAAAATTAACATAGAGTGCCTTGAAAGTAGTAATTAGGCTATGAAAATTTGTGCCAAAATACTGTTTTTAATACTGAATCTAACAAAAAAAATTAAATCAAAACCGGTTGAGAAATGCGGATTTTACAGGGGTGCTTCCAAACAAAAAGGGGTCACACTGTATATGCATTTATATAAAATTTTCAAATTAACATTTTTGCTAATTCAATTTGATGTATAGTTTGGCAAGTTTATCTGAAGCTATGCGGCATCGGTAAGAGGCGAGGAAAAACATGGCGCCTATCTGTCAAACGTACATATGGCGTACGGTACCTATTTTACCAAGTAAAACTAAAAATACAAAGGTAACTGACAATACCAACGCCACTGGATAAATCAATATCAGTCAATTGACGAAGTGAGAGGGAAGATCTCACGCACGCGCTTGCCAATAAGAAGTCAGCTGGTCGATACAAATTACCAATTATGTAATTCGGAGGGTGTGGTCATTATGGTTTTCGTACAACGCTGCCAGAGCTTGAAAAAGCCCATAACAAATTTGGAAAAGTGTTCATATTTAAATATTCATAAATTGGAAAAAATAATGTTAATATACAAAATCCAAGGAAAAAAGCCTATTAAAGAATTAACGTTTGATCACATTGTTAATATTGTTAATAATAAAAAGTCCATTTTCCAATTAATATCACTGCATACCTACTTAGCACTTAAGCTTTTTCATAGTTAAACGTGGCAATATCGAATGATTTCGACTTCATTCCTTCCACGGCTTCTGATAAACTTGCCAAAGTATAGCTTTCTCAAACGAGTGGAGGTGAAACTGAAACAATATTGTTAATGGAATTAATCCAAGGAAACAAGCACATTATAAAATTAACGTTTAATTATATTGTTAATAATAAAAAGACCCTTTTCTAATTATTATCACTACATAGTTAGCACTTCAGTTTTTTCATAGTTAAACGTGGCAATGTCGAATGTTTACAACTGCATTCCTTTCACGGTTTCAGATAAACTTGCCAAAGTATAGATCATTCGGTACTGTATAATAGAGTAAGATCCCAGAGCGATAAGACATAATTTATTTTCAAATAGATGAAATGTCCTCAGTAGCATCTTGTGTGCTTTGAATACCTGTGTGTTTGTGGAGATATCATTAGGGCACCTGGGCAGGTATCAGGTGAGAAAGATAACTGAAAATAAGAGTTACTTCACTCAAATTTGTATGTCTGATTTTTATATATGTTTTGTAAAATAATATTCTAAAATAGTATCATTGTATCATAAGGGCGATTATCAAAAATTATTATCGATTATGTAAAATAATCGATTATTTTCGATTAATCGGTTAATCGAGAATAATCGATTGATCGGAAAAAATCGAATATTCGAAAATAATAGATTAATCGAAAATGATCGATTAATCGGAAATAATAATGGCAGCAGGAACGCTATAAACAATAGTTTCCCATTGAAAACTGAAAATTGAAATATATATTATACCACAACATACAGTTTTAGTTTGTTTTTACTGTAAATCAAACTACAATGTTACATACTTTATTTTCACCACTTTCAGCTGCCGTTATCAAGAATTATGAAAAAGAATCAATCTTCGATTAATTGATTAGATTTGATTAATCGAGTATTTCCGATTGATTGATTATTTTAGATTAACCGATAATTTCCGAATATTCGACTTTTTCGATTATTGGATTATTTACGATTTTTCGATTATTTTCGATTATCGATTATTTTAAAAATATATATTGATTAATCGATCACCCGAATAATCGATTATTTTGCCCACCCCTAATCATAAGTGTCAGACACTTTCCATGGACCAAAACTTTTGTCGGACGCTTTAAAGCTCCACAAAAAATAAATAAACTTCATTTATTTTCACATGTCTGACTTTCAAATATATAAGCAACTATTACTAAGTTATATGTGCTCCAACATATCCGAATTATACTGAATACTATACGTTGTGCATGAAGGGCACATACACATTAGACTGAGACATTGTGAGTTAATATATATACAGATAACGAAAAAGTTTAATCGGGCATACGATTTACACAAGTACGACAAGGATAATATGAGAGAAACTACTTGAAAGAGAGAGAAGAATAATTGTGGGCAGTTGGCGATGGGCGTATTTAGTTCCAGAGGCTGGAAGAATGTTCACAGCCCCCCTATTTTAACCGCTGTTGCCAGAAGCGCAGATTAATTTGTACAAATGATATTTTGTGTAAAATAGGGGGGCGATGAACATTCTCCCAGCCTCTGGAACTAACGGACTAACTGGACTAACGAAATATAACTTATACTCCAGTCATTATTGACATTCGAAATCGAAAATTTAACAATAATTCCAAAAGTTTTCAAACTTGGGTCAAGTGAATGGTACATTGAGACGACAATAAATCTCATTTTGCAACCTTGTCCGAAGTCCGGAACATTGTTAAAATTGCAATGAAATTAATTTTTGCTGTATGGTCGTGAAAAAAATTCCAAAAGTTCTGCAAAATTGGGGAAGTTTTCGATATAATATTTCATATCACGTATTAAATTTGCAAACAATCTAAGTGTACGGATTATTTTTTGTTATTAAAAATTAATGTTTTTTTTTATTAAACTGAAGGAAAACGTTCCAAAAGTTTTGCAAATTTGACAGATCTATCGGAAAAATGTACCGAACGATTGTACAAATTCGCAACTTTTTACGTTGACCGGAACATGTTTATTTATAATTTTTTTTAATTCGTGGTCATTTTTTCGAGCAAGGCGGTCTCGGAATAATTACAAAAGTTTTG
>CAJUYI010000676.1:169779-188180 GCA_910591695.1 Galerucella pusilla | reverse complement strand
TATCCAAATTTTACATAAAAAATATGAAAAGTAATTTAAAAAAATAATGGGGATGCTGCTAGGGGTGAGGGGTTGGCTTTTCCAGTAAGTTTAAATAAGCCATAATGCTTGCCCCTTCCAACATAAATTGACGTGTTTTTGGATTTTTTCTAAATACCAGTATTACAAATGTTATTTAAGGTGGATACTTTTATCTGAAAAGCACTGTATGTATTTTCTTGTAAATTCAAGATTCCTAAAATTTACAAAATAATGAAAAGTGCCCTATTTCGTAATTATGAAAAATTAATTATCCGCAAATTTTATCTACGGAACAGACCTCCTAAATAACGGTTTCCATCCTTCGAAAAATTGTTTCAATGACACTTTATTATATAATATATTTTTTATTGAGTTACTTGGTTTTTTATTAGAATATAATATTTATATTATAATATATCAGTAATTTGCTGGAAATGATTATGTGCTATGTCAAAAAAGTTCCATTTCAAAGCCAACACTTTCCTCTTCAAAACGCCGTATTACAATTATTCATATCCACATTATAACTGTACAATAGTTTATAATGTATTCCGCCGCGCTTCTGAAAATAGAGTCGCGCAGATGCGGAACACATACTTAGTTTACCGAGTTTTTTCCGGACGAACCATTGCTCGGAAGAAAGAAACGCAAGAAGCCTTTTTTGTTGCAAAACACTCCCCCTACACGTTGGTATTTTTTATTTTGCTCTACCTTCCTTCCAGCGCGAAATATTGAAAAATTTCGAAAAAAAAAAGTTTTCTGTTAACTCCAAGAGTTCATCCATATCTCAAATGTGGTTTTTGAAAACAAAAGAGGTTCAATAAAACACGAAGTCCAAACCACAATCTTTTAATATTGTCCGAACAAAGAAGGACAAATAACTTGCTACTAGTTTCGATAAATCATTACCATCATCAGGCTTAATGAAACATTTACAACTGCAAAACGGTAAGTTGTAATCCAAAAATTACTCAAATGTATGGTACTACAACATGATATTAACAAATGTGGTATGGAAAGAAAAGATATTTGAAGTTATGAAACATACTTTAAAGTTTAAACTATAGTTGCTACTTTAATAAAATGGCAAAATACGTAATGAAAGGGAAATTTTGTTAAATTCAAATTTGAATGTCTTTTTTAAATTTGAATTTTAATTTGCCAAATTGACCTCTAAAAAAAAAGGCTTAAATGACAGAAGAAAAAGAAATTGTTAAAATTGCAACATGTGGAACATGTCGAATTTTTAATTTTAACAATGAAAGTACAATTTTAGTGGCTATTAATGTCAGTTTACTTTCATTGTTAAAATTAAAAATTCGACATGTTCCACATGTTGCAATTTTAACAATTTCTTTTTCTTCTGTCATTAAAGCCTTTTTTATTAAATTTAAAAAAGACATTCAAATTTGAATTCAACAAAATTTCCCTTTCATTACGTATTTTGCCATTTTATTAAAGTAGCAACTATAGTTTAAACTTTAAAGTATGTTTCATAACTTCAAATATCTTTTCTTTCCATACCACATTTGTTAATATCATGTTGTAGTACCATACATTTGAGTAATTTTTGGATTACAACTTACCGTTTTGCAGTTGTAAATGTTTCATTAAGCCTGATGATGGTAATGATTTACCGAAACTAGTAGCAAGTTATTTGTCCTTCTTTGTTCGGACAATATTAAAAGATTGTGGTTTGGACTTCGTGTTTTATTGAACCTCTTAAGTTTTCTATTTTTTTTTCTAATTTGGGAAATCTACATACTTTAAGGTACTTATGAAAAAAATCAGCCGTATTGCTAATTACTTGTTGTTTTTACCCCTATCGTCTGGCCTATAACGAATCTAGAATAGGTCAATGATTATCCAAGTGAAAAATATGAGATTTAATACTTTTAAACTCAAGAAAATCTATGAAAAATTATATTTTCCATGTAAATTCAAAATACATCACAAGACTCCCAGGAGAAAGTCAATAAACAGTCGGGTGGAGGAAATTGGAACTAGTATAAACCTCTCAAAAACGCTGTTCACGTGACATGAAAATACATCCTCTCTACCATTCAAAATGCAATAAATCTCAAACATAAATAAAATCAACAATTTCTTCAACCAATTCAAAATTTTTGAAATCCGCATCTATCAACGTTGTTGTTATACCTTCCATAAAAATTTAATCGCCCTTTCAGCTTCTTTCAATGATCCTAAGGAGCGTTTCGAATAAAAGATTTATACCTTTATTCTTCTCCATTTATTATTTTTTCGAAAACCAACACCAGTGCGTAGAGTGACGTAGGACATCAAAAGAAAATTCCCAGATGCTGCTTTCTACGAATTTCACGTCCAATAAACTTGTATTTACCTTCCAAAGAATTTCAATTTAAGGTTTTGTTTCCCCAGAGTTGGATTGTAGCTAAAAACCACTTGAAAAGTCTGTTGTGGTCGGAAAATAAATATTTTGATATGGTTGTCAGAAAAAATTTCGTATTTTATGATATAATGGCTTAAAAAACATGATTACAATTATTAAAGAAGCAAAATATATTTGATTTTTAATCTTCATAAAAAACCAACACATACTAATGTGACTATAATATACAAGGTGTCCAGAAACTCTCCTGTCAAACGGAAACTACAGTTACTAGAGGTGATTTTAGGTAGATTTAGCTCAAATTACCTCAATCCGAAAATGCTTCCTAAGGGAGCTACAGCCCTTTGAAGAAGGCGTCCTCATATGAAGTTTTTTTAAATGTATTCAAAAATACCGTTACTTAAAATATTCAAACTTGGTATAATCAATAAACAGTTACAAACCAGCAGTTTGCTGTAAATAAATCTTTTTCAGATCCATCACAATCGTGTCAGTAGGGGGGAGCAACAGGTATTTTTATTAAATTTTTTTTATTTTTAAGTTTTTTCTGACACCAAATTTGGAAAATTCGAGATAAATTTCATAAAAAGTGTTCTCTACTTTCAAATCGATATTATGAACCGTTTTCTGTGTCACATAAATGAGCAACATATAGTTCAATGGAATATAGATCATTTTCAGTTCCTATGGAAAAATTGAATTTTGATAAAGAAATTAACAAAATTAAAGAAATAGCCACATCCAATGGTTAACCTAAACATGTGAAAAATAAATAAATTAACAAAAAAATTAATATTTCCTGAGGAAATTCAAAATTTCTAAACCATCACATATGCTGGTAAGATTTCTAATAATATTCCAAGTATAATATCTTTAGCAATAAATACAACACAATTATTTTTATATCATTACCATTAAAAAAATCTGGAATGTATAAACTCAAATGTCCAGAATATAAAGCTGTCATATTAATTTAACCAGTAGAAATTTTTAAATTATGCCCGTTTGCAATTATCAATGATTTTGTACAAGTTTTAGTCAATTTTTTAGAATCCTAAATAAATGATAGATACATACACATTTATCATCAATTTTTTAGTCAATTTTGAAATTGTCGAAACTTGTCCTATTTTTGTTCAATTTTAATTGATAGAAAATATTTATAGAACCAGTCCTATTTTCTATCAATTAAATGACAACCTGGGGCAAACATATATAGAGTAAACTTTATTTTAAGGTCATTGATTTTTTATTTTTCATGATCGTGGTGAGTTCTGCTACATAACCAACGTTTATTCAAAGATTATATATTATATCGTTTATGAGGGGTGAGAATGTTGTGTACCTATGTGAAAGTTTTTCGTTTGAGCTATTTTAAATATTAAAAATGTCGTGGTATCATGATCGAGTACTTCGACTTAATGAACTATATAAAGAAAGACCTTGCCTTTACATAGTTAAAAGTTCTCAATATAAAAATAAGCACATGAGGGCTTCTCTTTCTTATATAATTTCTAACTCCTACTATATTAATAAGAGTTGCTGCTGCTAACAATAAAAATTCTGTGTCCATTGGATACCTGTTTGAATTAAAAAATTCAAATTTTTTGCTAAAATCTGAAAAGTGACAGGTTACTAACAAAATCATACTGCTCAGTGCGCATAATCACAACCTAAATAAGTGACTAAAACATGGTGTGTTGCAAACACATTTTTTTTCTTGTCAATATTTTAGTGTCCCAAGTTTAGGATCCTAAAAAATTGACTAGGACTTGTACTAAATCATTGATAATTACAAACGGGCATTAGACACAATGAATACAGATTACGCAATACAAACGGCCATTTATGATAAGAAACAAGAACTAAATTTCGCACTGTATATTGAAACAAGTATTTTCTTGTATTTTTCTCAGTAAAATCAGTGAAAAACTCGTGTCTCTGTATAATTCACAAGACCCAGTGGAATGATTTAATTTTGGTTGTATAAGAATTGAAATAAAAAGTCAATAATTTTGATAACTTACAAAGAAACATCGACGAATGGCAGTTTTGATATCATTTTCACAATAATGTCCGTAAAATCCATCACTTTTCACATTAAAATTCACAAAAATCACGAGAAAACGTTTTATTCATTAGTCTTTTTTCCCGATAAACGCGCTCCCGATATACAAAACCGACGATTGTAAAATTCTAATTCGAAGTAAATGCAGCCTAATAACCGGGATTTGTTTGTTGCTTATCGAGTCGTCGCCGTCGTCATCGTTGAATTCTTGCGTTTTTTTGTACAAAAAAAGCAACTGATAAGCCGAGTTTCTAGCGTCGCAAAAACAAGCAATAGACTTTAATAATATTTCAATTTTAAATACCAATAATAAGGAAATAACATAGGCGTGCGTATTGGAACAGAATTAGTACTAAATAAATTAATTGTTGATTCTGATTGTTATTGATAAATGTTTATTTAATTTAACGTTATAGTCCAAGATCCCAGAGCGATAATACATAACTTATTTTCAAATAGATGAAATGTTAGGTTCTCAGTAGCATCCCGTGTGCTTTGAACACCTGTGTGTTTGTGGAGCTATCCCAAGGGCACCTGGGCAGATATCAGGTGAGAAAGATGACTAAAAATAAGAGTTACTTTACTTAAATTCAAATGTCTGATTTTTATATATGTTTTGTAGAATAATATTCTGAAGTAGTATCATAAGTGTCGGACACTTTCCATGGACCAAAACTTTTGTCAGACGCTTTAAAGCTCCACAAGCTTTGTAAACGTATAGTATTCAGTATAGTTCGAATCTGTTGGAGCACATATAACTTAGTAATAGTTGCCATGATAACATATTTGAAAGTCAGACATGTGAAAATAAATGAAGCTTATCCATTCTTTTGCAACTTTAAGGCGTCTGACAAAAGTTTTGGCCCATGGAAAGTGTCCGACACTTATGATACAACTCTAGATCATTATTCTACAAAACATATATAAAATTCAAACATTTAAATTTAAGTGAAGTTGCTCTTATTTTTAGTCATTTTTCTCACCTGTTATCTGCCCAGGTGCCCAGATCCACAAACACACAGGTGTTCAAAGCACACGAAATGCTACTGAGAACCTTAACATTCCATCTATTTGAAAATAAGTTATGTCTTATCGCTCTGGGATCTTACTCTATTATAAACTTATTCTTCAATAATACCTATACCAAGGTGGTATATTAGTCAAGACACACGATTTTATATATTTCCCTTTTCTCTATCTACTGATTTTTGTGGATGCTTACATTTGTTGAAAATTGACAAAATATAAAAAAATTAAAATTAATTTTCAAAGACTAGAGTAGACCGTTCACTAAGAACACACATCTACTTCTCGGGCTATATAGCTCAAGAAGTAGATATTTCTTTTTAGTGAACGATCGAATACTTTTGGAAGGCGTTATAATACTATTATTTTGACATCTACTGATACAGGAAACTGTTTAGCTATTTTGCTCATATGGGGCAAGAATACAAACAGTGCAACCTTGAAGCTTCAAAAGAAATTTAAAACCGATAACGAGACCATGGTTCACAATAGCAAAGAACATTTTGGATGGTGGACGTAGGAAACATTATTTTTTCTACAACTGCTATGAAAAGTGACGTATTTCTCATAGCTTACTTAATTTCTTATCCAAATATTGCTCATACTGTGAGAAATATTATTTTATATGGAGAATCAAAGAATAAAATCGACAAAGACTTAGTATGCTACTGTCATCTTTAAATACTTACTTAGTTGTCACAAAACTGTCAGATTATATAAGGAGTTTTTAAATTGTAAAGGGAAGTTTCAATCGTGATTTGTTGAAAATCCAAATTTCTATTGAAAATATGAGCTCAACAAGACATAATATAAGTAAGTACTTATTTATAATACACATAGATTCAAAAGTTTTGCATCATCTTCTTCGGATGCGAAGAAATTTTTTTGCGCTAACAATTTTTTGTTGGCTTGTTTATCAATGTTTACCATTTCAATATGTTCCATATTTTTTGCAATATACAGATTTTTACAGTTTTTTTTGTAAGATAACATTTTTAGTGCGATCATTTTAACATTCAAGGCATTTGATTTTTACGATTTTAAGTGCAAACAGGTCATAAGTGAGATTGACCGTGCAAGAATAGTGGCTTTAGTTGAAGAAGGTCATTCTCAAAGGTTCGTGGCAAGGAGAGTTGGCGTTTGGCAAAGTTATGTGTCTCGTTTATGGAACCGGTATCTCCAGACCAATTCTCTTCGTGATAGACCTAGAAGCGGTAGAAGGCGTGTTACTAATCAGCGGTAGAACCGCTGCTATATCCACTTAACTATCCGAAGAAACCCGACCATGGCAATACCAGCACTCCAAAGAGATATGAGACATACGTTGGGAGTTCAAGTATCGATCTCGATATTACGAAGACGAATACTTGCGACAGGTTTGAGGTGTCGCCGACTAATAAGACTGACCAGACTACAACCTGAGCACAGAGTTCGCCGACTACAGTGGGCTCAAGAACACGCGGCTTTGCCTGAAGAATTTTGAAATTCGGTGTTTTATTCTAACGAGACAAGGATTTGTTTGGTACAAGATAGCCATCGAATACGTGTGTGGCGGGATCTAACGAGAGTTGCTCTGCTTGCCCATGCTCGCCCCGTGCCGCCCTTTAGAGGAGGAAGTGCTATGTTTTGGGCTGGTATCATGTTAAATGATCGCACAGAATTATTTCATGTGGAGGGAACGATGACTGGTGATAGGTATCTCAGAGAGATTCTACATCCTCACGTGAGACTGGCGCGCAGCTGTTGGCAATTCCTTCGTTTTCATGGACGATAACTCCCGACCTCATCGGACCAGAGCTGTTAATGAGTATCTTGAAACTGAAGGGATCAATCGTTTGAACTGGCCTGCCCTATCTCCTGACATGAATCCCATAGAACATGCTTGGGACATGCTTGCCAGGGCAGTGGCAGCACGCAGAAATCCACCCAGGAGTGTACAAGAGCTAGTTCATGTGACCCAAGAAGAATGGCGAAATATTCCTCAACAGAATATCAATAATTTGGTAAACAGCATGGGCAGGCGCCTTCAAGCTTGCATAAATTCTTATAGAGGTGGAAATACTCTTGATTGAAAGTTCTCATGCAGGTTCTCACTTAACCTTTTCGCCCTTTGGGCTCGTGCCACAAACTTCCACACTCGTGAGAAAAGTGGAACTTTCTCCACTTGTTGCACAATATATTACTTCCCCAAATTTCCTATAAGTTTACGCAGCGAATTTGGTTATTTATTGTTATTCAGTGTGTAATTGGCATTCCTCATGTGTTAGACTTGTGGAATCGAGTTTATTTCCACTGAAAGCCTTTTGTGCCTACCTCAGTTTAGTGGCTTGCCTCAGCAAACTTGAAATTCAAATAAATAACCCAAGCGCCGGCCCTGGATTTATAAAGTTGTATTAATAATAATAGCTCAGTTAATTGTCATTATTTTAAACACTACAATAATCAATTTTATTTGTCCTTGGATGGACGACCACGGTTTGGGAAATTTATTATTACTTGATGACAAATCACGTTGCACACCAACAGAACAAAATGAAACAGCTTTTCAGCACTTCGTAAATAACTTGAACACATATATATCGCTTAAGAAAAAAAATCCGAACGTTCAGCAAGCACAGCACGAAGTAACAAATAAATCAGTTCAATTCTCACATCTCAGTTAGATCTTTTTTTTTTAACTACTAATTCATGCGATCGTAAATTATTGATCAAATCTTCTAAAATCTCTTTTCATTGAAATGTTAGACGTACTTATAGCTGTTTAAATCTGATAAATGTCATTTTCTATTAAAATTTAATACGCATGATGTCCAGAAGCTAATTAGGCAATCTAGTGACCTGTCAAATAAAATTCAATATGGCGACACAGGGTAAACAACTTCGATTTAATACATTGTAGACCGTGGATTTTGGTATACATAAATGTTTATTTTGGAGAAACGTGCTTTTATTTTGCTTTGGTGGCTCTATACTAATAATATACAATAAAAAGTTCAGTTTTATAAAACTTTTAAGCTGGGTATATCAATTTAAGACCAATTTTTGGTTGTGTACCTATATAAGAACATTATTTTTCTGTTAGTGGTTTTTAGACTATCAAGAATTACTATTTAATATTTACGGGTAAGTACACACTGACTAAAACATATACAATATTATAATGAAAGTGGAACTTTTATGAAATTTCTGGCATTAAAATTTCACTTGCTTGAATAGGAAGATATCACCTGCAGTATTTAACTTTTATGCTTACGGATTTCAGGAGTGAAACACCTACTTCAAAATACCAACAACTTGTGTATTGTAGTCGGTTGTGGGAGCCGTTCAAACCGAGACCAAGTAAGCTTATTTAAGGTCCCAGCTGTTTCAAAGATCACATTTTTGGTGCACAAGAATGAATTGAGTAAGAAGCGTAGAGAAATGTGGTTAGCAGCAATCAATAGAGATGATTTAACAGAATCAAAAATCAAATATCAGGCTGTATGTAGCAGGCATTTTGTTCAGTTTTCTTCCATGACAATATTCATAAAAACTAAGGAAAGTGATATATTTCAAATAAAAAATACTAATCAAATGAACAATATACTGAACACTAATAAAATATACTAAATTGAAGCAAAATATACTAATAAAGAAACTAGAAAGTCTTGAGAACTGTTTATGGCTGAATAGACAATACAAAACTAACCAATCTGTCTAAATTGTTTGCCCTGCACGGCCATATTAGGTCACGTGATCTGGATTGCCTATGATTTTATGTCCATCTAACCTAATCCATCTTTCTGCAAAAGTTTCCCAGCTACTACTCAAGTGACAATAAAAATTTTGGAATTTTTGACAGCTTCATGTGGAGTATTGTCAAAAGCTTCTTTTATATCTAAAAAATGCACAAACTAAGGATTCTTAGTTGTCTAGAGCACCTCGGATATCCTCCGTCAGTTGCACCAGTGCAGTTTCCATTAAAAATGAATTGTTCCGGATTCCTAGTATAAAAATATCAGATCTACGCCGCTGTTCTCAATTTCGTCTCATTAGGTTTCCCATTTCTGCCAGCTCCTACCGTCAGCCATTTCAATCGTTCATTTCAAAGTGACGTTTAAAATAAAGACGAGAATTTAGATGACATAAAAATCAAGTAGATTTTTCATGGAAGCGCCCATCACTGCTGTCATTTTCGGTTATCTTTTTTTTTATATGTCATGAAATAGGATTATCTCATTATTCAAAGCTTTGGAAAATATACTAAAAATGAAAAGAATGAAATTTATAAAATTGTGTAGCTAGCAGTATCTTCTGTATCTGTAGAGTAGGGAGGGGTGAGTGTAGGCCCACGGCAGTCCATCCTGTCCTTCCCAGTTTAGTGAACACGTCACTAGAGCTACCAGTAATTCATAAAGTAAATAATTTGTCAAAATTGTACGTCAGTCTATTAATTTTGCGACTGCGGCTAATCTCCTTCTCCGAGAGCACTCTACCCCTTGTCGGCGTTCCATTACAATGCTGGGACGACACCCCAACTTAACAAATATTAAATGATCAAAAATACATCACTATTTTTTACATACTGATTTCCAAATCCGTTTTTTTATTCTCTTTGACTACTGAGCCGAATATAAATTCATAAACTTCATGTATGCTAAAATTTTATGTCCGCGAACATAAAAGTCGAAGTCTATTGAGTGTCAATTTCCGTTTTAACGTTAAAGACAACATTTCAGGCACAAAGACCAAGTCGATATTTCCAAACCCCATTGCGAAAATTGGAGATTATATCTGTTCGCAGAATTTAAAGTCTTCTAGTTTTCAATTTAGGAAAGATCGAGTTTTCAATAGATTTATTTTGATGATTTTCTCGGTATTATTTTAATAGCACCTTTATAAAAGGCGTTGAAATTTATGTTGGCATTAATGATGGTGAAGTTATCAAGAAAAATGATGGAATTAAAGAGAAAACTCGTTTGTTTCAATACAGAACGTTCGGAAAAATTGACAGTTCTATCGTAGTAACATAAAGATTGAAAGTGATTCATATTTGCGCTTGCCTGGAGAAACATTAATTGTGAAGAATTGTTAGTTTCTACACTGAGAAAAATAAAATGGTTGATAACTGCCACTCTCATTACTTTTCTATGCAGCGGCGTTCCACAAGGTTCACCTTTCTCTCCATACCTCTACAATTTTTTCTGTCTTAATATTCCAACCTTCAACAATCAAATGGTTTTAAATGAAACTAACTGTTTTTTAATGACTCCACAATATATTTGTAAAAATCATTAAAAAACGGTTAGTTTCATTTAAAACCATATGATGAGTAGATTCCACGAAGTGAGGGTTTATACAGTTAACTCAATTCAACAATCAAACCTACATTCTCCAATTTGCGGACCATACTGCCGCCATTGCCCATAATAAAACTCTGCCACAAGCTGTTGATGATTTACAAAATGTATGTAACAGCATAGTTTCATTTTCTAATAAATGGAGAATTCAAATAAACCCTACAAAAACTAACTTTATTATCTTCAACCACATAGCCTACCAAAATGTTTATACGATCAATATCCAAAATCACATAATTCAACCCTCACAACACTGTAAATACCTTGGCATAAATCTAGACCATAAACTAAATTTCAACTACCACACAAAAGAAGTTAAGAAAAAAGCCATTGCAAGAGCTAAACATTTTAGAGCTTTGACTTACAAAAACGAAGGGATCAGCATAAAAGTAGCAAGTGATATGTAGACAACTTCTGGAATATGGCTCTATATTATTTCAAACCTGCTCGAAACCAGCCCTGAACAATCTACAAGTAGCAGAAACAACCTGCCTCAGAAGCATAACCAAAGTAAGACACCCTCAGAACTCTATACACTGTCCATCAAACAAAAGGCTATATAATACTGTCAACATCACACCTTCTTGGAAATAATGGATGAGTTAAGCAAGAAATTCGCAAAAAACCTAAACATTGAAATGCTTCAAGATATGGTCATAGCCCGGGATCCGAATATACCTCCAAAAAGGAAAATTCCCGAAAAGCCCCTGTGGACAAAAATAATGAGTATTAAAGCAAACGCTGTAAATTAGTACAATGTAGGTCTCTAAATCAGACTCTATTAAGTGTTCCCATTACATATATACTTATATAATTTATTATAATTTTTTTATGCATTTTAGTTAATGTATCTATGTAGGTATATATGAAAAAAATTGTTGTGCAAGGAAATTGTAAAAATCTGTGGCAGAAAGACCTCGGTCGTTAGCCATTTAGGTAACCAATAAATATAATCTCCTCCTCCTAAAATGGTTAAGACAACATTCATCTGAGTGCCATTTATAAATATGTAATATTAACAATCATAGCGGAGTTCAGTCTAAGGTCAGTGTGGCCAACAAAAAGTGATTTTTTATGTCAAGAATGACAGTTAAGGTGTTCCATTCAAAACATAAGATTTTTGCATGTCTTTTATCATGGCGAACATCTATATTGCTTTATTAAAATGATAAATACACCCCTGAAGCGTATATCTTGAAATTTAGAATGACTCAACATATCGGTGGCCAATAATTCTAGGAACTCTTAGCAAGTAACTATTTCATTTCTGTTGTCTGTCACTATTTATGTCAGATGTCAGTGGAAAAAGAAATTAGAAGAATAGAGACACAACTAACTAGATATGCTACGAAAATCTAATCGAAAAAATACACAATCAAGCCAATATCAACAAAAATAAATATAACTGACAATTGACATAACTAGTGACAGATAACAGAAATGAAATGGTGACGTGCCAAGAGTTCCTAGAATTATTGGCCACCGATATGTTGAGTATTCAGCTAAAAAATCATTTCAAATTTCAAGATATACGCTTCAGGGGTGTATTCATTATTTCGATAAAGCAATATAGATGTTTGCAATGATAAAAAACATACAAAAATCTTATGTTTTGAATGGTAGACCGTAACTGTTATTCTTGTCAGAAAAAAACCACTTTTGTTGGCCACACTGACCTTAGCCTGAACTCCTCTATTCAAAGAGCTGGCTTAACCACCTATCAATTCAAAAATGTTAAATTTGAGTACTGATAAGGCCGCCATCATGTTTCCATTCTGGGGAAGAATTCTTGACTATTGACTTTTTTTCCTACTGTACTCTACCTCCAAAATATGCATTCAAAGTGAATGAAAAGTCAACATTTTAACAATTTAATCAAGTATTACAACAAAAGACACTGTGCACTACTAGTTTTTTGTTATTTAACCAATTCCTGTACAAATTAAACTGTTTTCCTCAGATGCATTAGTTTGGAAAGTTCTTCAACTTCAGTGTTACGGTCAAGTTACCATTATTTACCTTGTAGTATACACAAAACATACACCGGAATCGTTTTCGGATAACTAAGTAATTAGAGACAACATCCAACTAACACAAAAACAAAAACGGTTCTCTGTAATCTCGACTATACAAGAAATTACTGGTTGCCGACCCTAAACATAGTGGGTGTTTAATCCAAACTCAAACTAAAGTTTTAAGTGAGAACTATTCCACAGGTTTTCGTGTTTTTAAGTTATACTGTAATTCAGTTTAATTGCTGTTTAGTTTATTTTATTTCTTAAGCTTCAAGTTTAATTGAAATTAAGATTTCTCATCAGTTTCGCAATCACCTTTATCTGATACCTCATTCTCTTGTTACAGACATCGAGAGAGAGAATTCACTTAGTATTTCAATAAAAGGGGAAACTCTGGTTTATTGTGATGCCGTTTGTGGGCCCACGAAAAGCTTTAAAATAGTATTTGATTCGTCAAAATGGCGCTTATTCATTTATTCATCCAAAACTTGTCTTGCTGCATGATGTATATGTATTTGCATCTCTTCCAAGGGGACATATGAAAGAAAACTACAATGAATTAGCTATGATTCTTGAGAAAATCGAAGAGACAGAGAGTTACACTGGACAAAAATTGACTGGCCACTCCATAAGGTAATAAATAAGAGAGGCTTTGAAACATATGGAAGAAACTGGCACAAAGTTTGTGCGCAGCCTCCCTCTACACAATACTTCACATTTTTAGTATTATTTTAATTTGTGGTTGTTCATTGTCATTTGTGAATTTATTTTTATTTAATCTACTCATTGGCCTTTCTGCAAAGATATTAATTATCTTTATCATTGGTACCCACTATTATCACAGCATTTATCAACACTTATCACAGGTAAGTTAAAAAAGTAGATTTTTAACCCTAACCGTTTGAGGTTGGGCTTTAGTAATGGAAACATGGTTTGTCATTTTATCGTTTTTTTGCAGACAAGAACGAAGGATTACCAAAAATTTGTGACCCAAACCAAAATAATATGTATGTAGTTGCTAGATATATTTATATCAATGTAATTTAGGATGTTATTGTAGGTACCTATTACTTAGGTGAAAAAGTGCTTTAATGCTTTAATATATTGAACACTGTATTTGTATGCTTGCTCTGTAATATTGGTGTGTGCTCCAAGATGCCAAATTGTTTAAATGAATAATAATTAATTGAATAACTCTAAAAATTATACAATAAGAATTTCCTGATCTAGATATTAAACGAAGTCATAAATGGTTTGAAATAATGAACCTTACTTATTAAAAATAGAAGGTGTTATTTGCGTGAAGATCACTTCATAAAAATAATTTTTCAGATTCATTTAGATTGACAAAATTTGCACTTCTCTTCTAAACTTCAGAGTACAATTTCCATCTCAATTCAGATTCAGGTATTGACTGTTTGTGTATGTTATTTTGGATATCTTATTGTATGAAAGATGTTGAATTAATAATATTATATTTTCTCTCGAAAGTATCTTAGAGACTCGACTTAGGAAAATATAGAAAAACAGTTGGAAGAATCCCAAAGCGGCTATAGGAAAGGAAGGAGTAGCCAAGACCACGTATTTACATTGAAACAAGTAATTGACAAAAAACTGAGAACAAATCAAAAAGTGTATATCGGCTTTATAGATATTCAAAAAGCCTTTGACAGCTTCCCCAGAAATCAAATATGGAAAAGTCTACAACAAAGAGGAGTTGGATCAGAACTAAGAAATAACATTAAATGCATTTACGACACAACCAGAAACCGAGTAAGGAAAGATAATGAAGAGTCCGATGATTTCATAACAAAAGAAGGATTAGGACAGGGAGGAAGGAGTACTTAGCCCGGCATTATTCATTATAATGATAATGGATGATATTTTGAAGGAAGTAAAAACAAAAGTTAAACAAATTCAAATAGTTTATAGAAATATGGAAGTAGTTGGAATATCTGAATGCGTTTTTGCCGACGATTTAGTATTGTTCGTTAGAAACGAAAAAGAGCTGAAAAATAATTTAATAACATGGAAGCAAATATTGAAACTACGAAACATGAATATGAATATGGAAAAGACAAAAATAATGGTGGTGGGACAAGAAGAAGAGCACCTTAATATACAAATTGATGAAATGCCGATAAAGCAAGTGAAGAGTTTCAAATATCTGGGAGTAGATATACAAAACAATGGAAAACAGGAAGCAGAAGTGAACGGAAGAATAAGTGCAGCAGTCATTAAATGGGAATTTCCTGAGAAGAAAAGAAATTACAACTAAAACAAATTGAATGTGTCTTTCGACCAATCCTTGTGCATGGTAGTGAAAGCTGGGTACTTACAAACTCACTCAAAAGCAGAATACAAGCAACAGAGATGAAGTATTTACGCAGGGTCAAAGGTGTCACCAGAAAAGATCGAATGCGGAATGAAATAATACCTAAGGGAAAACTTAAACATAGAACCAATACTGAAAACAATCGAAAAACAGCAGCTTAGATGGTTTGGGCACCTTTGTAGAATGGAGAACAGTAGACCAGCAAAAATGATTTGGCAAGCTAGAGAAGTAAGCAAGAGAAAAAGAGGTCGCCAAAAGAAAACATGGGATAACACAATAGCCGAAATTTTAAAAGAAAAAGGAATTACATGGACAGACAATATTTGCAGCAATAATGTTATTTCTTTGTCTTTGAAGACTTGACGCGAAAGACTAAAAAACGAATATTAAAGTGCAAAATCATTCAATTGCAAATATTGTACAATACTACGCGTATGCTGAACGCTTTAAAATTCGAAAAGCGCGCGTCTTGAGTGGCTAGTTTGTACCAGTAGCCAAGGTTGTCGCTAGTGGTAGCTTTGTGCCACAAAACACTACACGTTTAACATCTCTCTTATTTATTACTCTATGGGCCACTCCTAACGAGAAAAACGTGAAAGAGAGTAATAGAAGTTATTATTTTTACATCAATGTACCTTGAAACATATAACTCCAGCAGTTAGAAAGACTTTTTTTATAGACCTGTGAGACCACAAAATATGAAAACTTAATTATTTTGAAACTTCACGAAGTGAATAAAATTCATAAGCTGGCAGAATAAGAGATTTTCCCGTCAGCAAAATAACAACGTTGAAAGTTATATCTCAAACAAGATAATAGTTTGGCCGCAAATCAAACTTTTCTCCAAATAGACAAAAATAAAACTCTCGAGCTCAGATTGCCGGGTAGTTGCAGCAGTTTCCGCAAATTCTAAATCTTTCCAAGTAAATTTCTTGAGCTAGTAACTTCCAAAATATCCCAGGTGACTAATACAGAAGTTCCGACATATCAATATCTATTACCATATACGGGAAACTCCCAAAGAATTCAGACATATATGATGAAATATTGGTTTAAATACTTGAATAACTCATTATTTCACAAACGCTGAATTAAATTAAGTAGTGTACTCGCTATAGTAACAATACATTTAAAATCCCTCTATGGTTTACTGAACAAGACACCCAAGTGCAAACGCGAGACTTCAAGTTATCAGCACTTGTTCCTATATGTATACTACTACATCAACTTTAGACTAGCAAGAAGCGAAACTTTCATTTTATAACTGTTTAATTAACGTTTAGAGATATACCGAAGCACTGAAACTGACTGACGGGACATAATACATGACAAAGTTTAATTTACAAAATTCAGACGACAACTAATATAGTCCTGGGAATATGATGTTCCTAATGGAAAACATATCAATCTAAATTCTCCAATAAGTTGAGCTGGAGCTCATGACGCAGCATGCAGGAAGTGCTTAGAGCAACCGAAATTTAATCCCTTTTAAATTTCATGCTGTATCATTCTCCTCGAGTCAAGCTTAATAATCAACAGATGGCTCTGTCACACTTTGTTACGCTGGTCTGCTTATTAGTTGATGATTATAATCACCCTTTTTTTTTCTGATAAAAATCTACCAACGTTCGGTGCGGTCGTTTCAAAACCCAAAAGAAAATTATCCCCATTAACTTAATAAATCCCCTTTCCAAGATAAATTGCCAGCGAACAATTACTCAAGGATTAGTTTAATAAAACTTCTCCAAAAAGCTGGTGGCTGGCTTAGCGAGTAAAGAAAGTGAAGATTAAAATTATTTCCGTTTTATTCGCAACTGCTTCTGTCAGTTTTAGTACAATCTGAAAGTTGTTTTACTAATCTGAGTCAATAAAATCGTTACATCCCGTATACGAGGGTTGTCTACATAATATATAATAACATAGCTGGTGTGCCTGTCAACAAATATCTAAACACTTCAAGCCTGAAACTAGTGATTAGCAAAGTTAGTATTGCTTTTTCCCAAGGCCAAGACCATCCTCAGACTTGCAAGACCAAGACTAAATGAACAAGAATAAGACTAAGACCGGAAATTTGAGCAAGACCAAGAACAAGACCGAGTAGTGAAGATCGGCCCGTTGCTGGACAACCAGATGACTTGCTAATGGCAAGAGTGTTGTGTGTTCTTTCTTCTCACTTCTTCTATTGACTGATTCTTGGCCTTGTTTCCTCGCCCCTTACTGACACCGGGTACCTTTAGATAGGTTTGCCAAACTATAGCAACAATTAAATTTAAATTGTCGGTTTATCTATACTTAGACAATAAATAACTGATGACTGCATTTTTTGAACCCGATCCCTTCATTTCTCAACTGTATTCGCTTACATTAGATTTAACAAAATATAGTAAATCATTCCTTTCCAAATACTTTTTACGTCCTCCTTTTCCGCTTTGTTTTTTATTCTGGAAGAGGCAGCAAAAACCCGGGAAAACAAATTAACCAGCTCTTCCTCATCCATTTAGCGAATCTCTTGACAGAATAACAAGTTTTAATTGATTAACAGAGTGTTGTAGTTAGAAGAACTTTTTCATTTTATATTTAATTGTTTTGATAAGAAAAAAACTTTCTAATGGAAAAAGTTCGAGCCTTTTGAATTGTTAAAATTTATACTGAGAAGGTGGGAAATTACTATGAATTATTAATTGAATAATACCAAGTGTATTAAAACAAAAATGATTACTCTATGACTCTTTAAGGTAACAATGACTCTATACTTTGTCCCAGACTTATTATGCAGTATGGACATGGAAATATACAGCCTTGGTATATTAAAATAGAGTTCTACTTGAGACAACTGAGCGGTTTATATTCCGCAAATAATGCTAGCGATTTCCGAGTATAATAAACTAGGATCTCGTTAAATCGTTGAAGTTTAAATAAGCTATCGTCTAAATAGTTTTACTGTTTTAACTAAGTTGTAATTGAAAGTTTAACTGGGAAATTGTTTTCACAAATAGAGCTTTAATCGGATTCCCGAAAACCGATGCTTCCACTCGTATAGTTACTTGAAACGCGAGTTCGATAAATGTAAAATGAGAATTGCCTGAATTAGAGATGTGTTATAGCTCTAGTATGCAAATTTTTCAGTTAATTATACTTGTGTGAGTTTTACATTCGAAAGGGAACCTTTTTTCAGCCTTCTATCTTCTTTTTTTCTTTTGCTCTTCGTTTTTACGTGTGTGTGTGT
>CAJUYI010000676.1:156077-169679 GCA_910591695.1 Galerucella pusilla | reverse complement strand
TTTTTTCCTCGAAGACGTCTTGTGAACATTGATAGGGGACGAGCAAAACCGCCCATTATCTCAATTAGTTTTGCACATTTAACCTTCATACTTCCCCTTACAATAAATTTTCCTTCAAATATTATCTTGTTGCCGTAGAAATTTTCTAAACTGTCTTACAGCCGACTATTTTAAGGGCCGAGCACGGCTATTACTTCAATGCCGAGATCGGAGGTTGGATTTTCGAGTATGTCCATAACTGTAGGTTTACGATCCATTGATTTTTGAGGAGTTTACCACAGGGAATCGAAAGGTCGGATAAGTTGGGACTAGATCGACCGCTTTTCTTCGAGGATGTATCTACCTTCTAAATATTATGTACAAATTGTCTCACATTTAAAGAAATTGAACAGAATAAACTAAATCTAGTAACTGCAGGTATATTTGAAGTGTATGTACTGAGCATATGCCACGGAATATCACAACAATGAACATATTAAGGTATTAAATGTGCTCTTGCAGCTTCAACTACTCCCGCTTAAACTGCCAGTCGTTGGCATTCACCGCTAAACTGTATGTAGATAATTCATGAGAACACATTTCAACCTCAATTATTAATCCTTACATATATCTGCCAACTGTACGACTGCCAACAATAATAATCCTCAAGTAAACCTCACCATGCCCTTCGACAAGTTGTAACATTATGTGGTTTCAATGTTTAAAAACAAATATATCCACCTATATAATATACAGGGTGTTTCCAAATGACACTTACAACGTTTGTTTGTAGATTCCTCTCGTGAAAATGATATAAGGATTAAGGGGTCCAGCACATTTACTTTTCGAAATACAGGGTGTTAAAGTTTTAAAAAATAAAATGT
This sequence comes from Galerucella pusilla, assembly GCA_910591695.1. Classification (NCBI taxonomy): domain Eukaryota; kingdom Metazoa; phylum Arthropoda; class Insecta; order Coleoptera; family Chrysomelidae; genus Galerucella; species Galerucella pusilla. Next base: position 168,816 of record CAJUYI010000676.1, on the reverse strand, counting down.
TTTAATTCCATAACTTTAAAATGGATGGATAAATTGATTTGACATTTGGCAGGTTGTTTTTGAATGTAAAAGGGCATATTTTGATGGAAAATATTTCTCAATTTTTGATCCAGTGGTGTACATTTGGAAAAATATGTCACCTTTTCCTTCCCTTTTTTCACGCCACTGACATAATTGAAGCAAATTTCATTCAATTTTGTATTCCCCAATGTGTTTCACGTGAAAAACGAAAAACCTTTACATATCACAAAAATTTTAGTTTTCAAGATATTTAGGGCCAGTTGTATGAAGCATAGTTAACCTAATGTCTATGGTTAACCCATGATCACAGCTATTAGATTGCTGTACGAAACGTAGTCAAGAATTATTTTGGTTAACTCATGAGCTAACTATGCAATTCACTGAACCACCAAAAATGGTGGTTTAACTAAAGTTCATGGAATAAACGTCAAATTCTGATGTGACATATCTTATAATTGACTGTCATATACTATAATTTCACAACTTTTTATTGTTTACAATGGAAAACGTGGATTATTTTGAAGAGTTAACGGATGATGAGGATTTTCTAGAAATGATAAGAGAAGTAGAAGAAGGTTTATTTACTTATTTGTATACGACTTTTATTTTTTTTTATTTTGTTGTTTAACGTCGGTCTATTTCTGCGACTGAGGCTAATCACCGACGCCGGGAGCACTCTACCCATAACCGGAAATTTTGGCGAACCCACTAGTGTTCCAACCAGTGGTAGCGTTCTTTATCGAGCCCAACATCCATGGACTCGGGACCTCGGTTTTACGTCTCCTCCGAAAGACGGCATATCTACATTATACCTCGTGCTCATTGGTATAATGCCTGCGAGCTGTGATATGCTACTCACCCTAGTAGTCTAAAGTGCACCCTAGTAGTCTAAAGTGTTTCGCTGCAGGCTGTACGGGCCCTATACGATGGTTTTCCCTGTCACTTTTATTCCTTATTGAGATTTTATGCCGGGTTTTTGGTTTATGGAGAAACGCTCTCATATTTCGAGCAAGAAAAAATCATTTTGAAGAGTGGACGGAAAATGAGTTTTTTGATAGATTCAGAATATCAAAAGACACTGCAATTTAATTTTTTTTATATGGACCAACGCCAGTGCCATAAATTAGTTCCTGTTACATATTCCAACCATAAGTAGGTACTTGGTAGTTATTGAAAAAAATACAAGAACATTTTTTTTAAATGATTAATTATTAAAAAGTGATCTTCATGAAATCATTAAACATCTTGAAGACTACAATTTTTTTTAAATGTAAAGGTTATTCATTTTTCACGTGAAAACCATTGGTGAATACTAAATTCAATAAAAATTCCTTCAAATGTCAGTGGCGTCAAAAATGGGAGGGCAAAGGTAACATATTCTTCCAAATCTACACCACTGGATCAAAAATTGGAGAATATTTTTTCATCAAAATATGCCCTTTCACATTCAAAAACAACCTGCCAAATGTCAAATCAATTCATTGATCCATTTTAAAGTTATCGAATTAAAATATTTAATTTTTCAAAACTTTAACATCCTGTATTTCGGGAAGTAAATGTGCTGGACCCCTTAATACTTATATGATTTTGTCCAATTCCACGAGAGGAATCTACATGCAAACGTTGTAAGTGTCATTTGAAAACACCCTGTATATGTTTCCATGCATTTTATAGACATGTAAATTTTATCATCTCAGTGTACCGCTTTACCTTGTTCTTTAATTATTTATAAATTTCCGACACGTTGTTCCACTCTTGAAGTGTAGGTATATAGTTGAACTCTTCGTGAACGAACACCTGTAGCAACCACAATAGTCAGCGTTAATATTTTATGATAGAAAATGCATTTTCCTTTGAATCAAGGTAGGAATACAAAGCAAAATAGGTAATATCAAGAATTTGTTGGGAAATGGAAGAGAACCCACTTTAGGTTTATTATGAATGTTGAAGATTCATAATTGGATTATTTAAATAACTTTCTTAAGAGGAGGACAAGGAACTGATTCAGGATATTTTCAATGTTCAGGTTCTAATATAATTCCATTTGACTTATATGTTTCGGAGGATTTATAGGTGTTTCTTTTTTCTCTTATTTTTTCGGGAATAAAACCACTATAAGGTTTTTATTGGGATAGCGCTTTTTTTCGCTTATTTTTTTAATAAAACGTGTTTGTTGTTACTTTTTTGTGTATGATTATTTTTGTTTTCAAAATATGTATAACTCAGTTTGGTGATTTTGTGTATTGAAGTGTGTATCGATTAACAACTATTCCAATGATAAATCATAAGAAAACCTGGATATAAATTTATGATGCTATCCTGATAACGCAGGTGATTGATTATTAGAAATTTCTCTTTCTAACATTGGTAACCAAATTTGATTACATTCGGCTGAAATACTAGCTACACATTTATCTGCATTTTGTTGTATTAAAGCACTTTCTTTGATTTTTCGTCTTTTATTATTGGGCTCTTTCAATATTATTTTTGTCGAATCCCATTAAATTTGATGCCCCTCTTCCCAAGCATGTTCGCAAATACCTGACTTAAAGGACTTCCTATCTTTGATATATTTTTTATGTTCACTTATTCGGACTTTCAATGATCTAGATTTCTAGATGTTTCACCTAAATAGAATTTGTCGCATTCACAAGATATTTGACATATGCAATTTTTTGAAGATTGTTCTTAATTTTTTGGTTTCGTTTTTGTTAGTATAGATGTCAACGTATTGTTAGATTTAAAGCTAGTTCGAATATTGAAATGATTACCAATTTGCTTAACTTTTCTTATAAACCCTTAACATACGCTATTGTCAAGTGTTTAAAAATTATGTTAGCTGAATTATTAATATTGTTATTATTATGGGGTATTAACAATGAGCCCTTCTCTATATTCCTAATTTCTTTATTCACAAATTCTGCCGGGTAATTATTGGCATTCAAAACATTTTTCAGTGAAGTTTTCTCCTTTGTGAATTGATTATCATTAGAACAAATGATTCTGGCCCTATCGTATAAAGATTTTACTACCCCTTTTTTAACGCTTATAGCATTATTCGATTCAAAATTCAAATAAGTAATGCCACAAGGAACTTTCAGAAGATATATGTGTTTCTATTAGAGGCATAGAAGAAGTCGTCTGGGTTTTGCAGTTTGTTTTTAGAGAAGTTTGTTTGTTTTCACTGGGTATTTTTCAAATAATAGGCTTCTGATAAAAAGCTAGCCACTGATAAAGATGTTACTGTTGTACCTAGTCGTGTTTTTTGATATTTTTGATCCAACTTCAGCTGCTGAAACGACGTAAACCAGATATGATCTTATATAAATGGATACACCTATCTGTCTCTTATCTGGTGTGTATCCTGTATACACTTCGATCTGATTACTCGCTACAAAGAAAACGGGGAAATCAGAATATCGCGAAATGTTAAGCAGACAGTGCAGTATAGTTAAATAGAAAATGATATGAAACGTAATCGGATTTCTTGCATCCAGAATTGCGTTTCGCTGACTTCCTAACAATTCAATATTCTACAAAACCCGAGGAAACGATGTGAATAGCTGTAGTTACAGTGAACTGCATTAACTTTAAACTTTCTTATTGCAATTAGCTGCAATCCTAAACAAGAACATTGAATTTGAATGTGTATAATACAAAATATCGATTTAAGTGTATTAGTTCAAATTATAGCTTCTTTGTGTATTGAATTAGCGAAAATAAAACCTTAATATCGTCTTGATGTAATTTCGCCAGGACATAACACTTACAATTAGCTCGTAAAAGGACCTTTGTGACACCTTTTTTTTGATAATACAAACCCTCTACCATCATTGCAATGCAATAAAACCACTAATTCACTTAGTGACTGAAGATAGCAGGATCAGTATAAAGATATTTGGTGAAAGAATATCTAAAATATTTCGAGATAATCTTAAGATAAAAGTCAGAAGCTGTAGAGGAAAGAAACGGGTTGAAAAACATCGAATATTGTCGGTGCTGGTTTTTGAATAAATATTATGCCGTATTACAAAGGATTTTGCAACTGAAAATTGGTTTTAGTACTCAGGAAAAATGAAGCTAATACAAATATAATCATTAAAGAATTGTGTTTTTAATAAATAGTATACTCACCTCGGTGGGTCGAGTTATAACAGCACCTCCCGATGTTATCGTCGCCTCTCTACCCTGGAAACTGTTTTGTCATTTTTCTGGCAATATTCTTTTGTTTGCGAAGCAAACTCCATTGCTTAAGTTTTAAAATTGACAATCTGTATATTGGAATTATTTGAATTCGGCTCTGTGGAAGATAGCGAACCCCAAACCGACACCAGGAGGTCATAAAAAATGATAATAGTAGTAGGAAAATTAATCTCCAGAGAGTAAATTTTGGGTAGGAGCAGAATAGAGAGAAAAGCAAAGCGAAGGATGGGTTCACTATTAGAGTGATACGTGGCTATGTAAGACTATTAGGGCATTCTTTGTTGGAAAAAAAAAGTTTTGCGTATTCTTTGTAGATGAAAATTCATACTATGGACTCTTAAAAATTGTATTTGTGACTAAAATATTTTGTAGGGAAAAAACTGGGTATGATAGTCGAAGTTAAGGTTTTTTGCTGTTAATGAGCATAATAACCTAAAATAAACGACTGCACATTAATTATAATCTTCCAAATTTTGTGTTCAGTAGTAAAATCACGTTACTCCTGTAATTTTATTTCGGTCCAAGGATTATAATAATGCCTTATGTTGGACTAACAGATGTGCAGAGGGGAAAAATTGTTGCTCTCATTGAACAAGAAATGCCCCAAAGAGACGTAGCAGAGGTAGTAGGCGTTACCCAGAATGTTGTATCAAAAACGTTATTTAAGGTATTTGGAACTTGGAACTCTCAAAAATAGGCCGAGACAAAGTCGACAAAGAGTTACAACTGAACAACAGGACCGCTTTGTGTGCCAAATTGCTAGAAGAAATCCAAATGTTCCTCATCCAGAGCTGAAACGACAACTTCTAGAAGCTACAGGTGTAAATGTTTCAGTTGAAACTATACGAAGAAGACTTCGTGCTCGAGGGTTGTACAGCAGGAGACAGATAAGAGTTCCAGAGTTGTCCAGGCAAAACAAAACTGACCGGCTAAATTGGTGCCGTCAACACCAAAACTGGACAATTGAAAATTGGAAAAATGTTCTTTTCTCAGATGAGACCAGAATTGGCCTTAGATCAGATGATCGTCGAATTCGGGTTCTCAGAGCTCCAGGAAGACAAGCTAGACTCCAGGCTGTTTTATAAGAGGAACAATAACTCCTTTGTTGCCTCTCCAACAAACTTTAACCGAACGAAGGTATGTTGATTTGGTGTTAGAACCGGTGGTTAGGCTTTGGCAAGGTGCAGTCGGGGATAATTTCAACTTCACGCAAGATAATGCACCTCTCCATACTAGCAGAGTGGCTCGAAAATTTCTTGAAACGGAAGGTGTCACCATTTTGAACTGGCCTGCATGCTCACCGGACTTAAATCCAATTGAAAACTTGTTGGACCAGCTTTAAAGAAGAGTTAGAGCTCGTCGGAACTCTCCAGAAAATATCGCACAGCTCATTCAAGCAGCGTTGGAAGAATGGGAAAACATGCCGCAATAAAATGTTGACAAGTTAATCAGAAGCATTCCAGCGCGAATTGAAGATTGCATAAGGGCTAGAGGTAGCAATAGGGATTATTGAAATTAATAATTTCCTATTTTTTTCTTGTTTTTTACTAGTTACTTCAAATCTAATTAATTTTCAGATACCAAAAAAGAAACCATTAGGTTTGATTTGTAAATTATAATTAATTCTTTAATCCGTATGTGAAAAACTGTGTGGGAAACTTCTAAGATCAAGAATAAATAATTACAAAATTAATTAATTCACATACATTTTTGGATTCAATGATTTTTTGTATTATAAGCGAAAATAGCAATTTTTATAGATTCGGGTAGGAATCTTCTTAATTTTTTTAAAATAAAATTTGATACTCATGTAATATAAAGATTAATATTCAACAAACAAAATGTATATAGTAAAAATGTATAAAAAATGATTGATAGATAATTTCAAGATATAATTTTTTCCATACCTTTTTCCAATAAAAATAAGTAAAAATTAATTTATTACCTCTTATTTATTATTTACAGCCTCAACTCTTACCAAAGATTGAAAAAAAATTCTGATTGAATATTTACATTTTTTTCTGCCGTGCAGCAGAGTCGCGCGGATGCGGAACACATACTTAGTTTACTGAATTTTTTACGGACAAACCATTGTTCGGACGCAAAAAACGCAAGAGACCTTTTTTATTTTAAAACACTTTCCCTACAAGGTGGTATTTTTTATTCCTTTCCACTCCACTCCCAGCGTGAAATATTAAGAAATTTCGAAAAAAAAACTTTTTTTATATTAATCTACATGCTTCAAGGTACTTATGAAAAAAAAAAATCAGCCGTATTGCTATTTACTTGTACTTTTGGTCTAAAATGACCCATATTGACTGGCCTACTTGCTATGTTTTTTTGTTTATTTCTATTTCCTATCAGCTTCGATCAATTGCTTTCATTGTTGTAGAAAGCTCTAACCCCATCCGGTCACAATCACTTTTTCATGATGCTCAAACAATTTTTCGCTCATTTCCAGATTAAAAGTTAATTTTCCAATTTGCGTGTACGATATTCAGTGTGCATGTTTTGCTCCAGTCTTTGTTAATCGATTAAATCTTTTTTTTTACCACTTTAATATTCGGTTCATTAAACCAGATCAAACTTTTGAAACAAAAAACGTTCTTGCCGATTCATCGCCAATTTAAAAAATTTATTTCTACTATTTCCTTCCTATTGGAAAATCCGGAATTTTCCGATTCTCCATTCATCGCTGATTAACTCGCTGACCAACAGGGAAAATCGGCACTTTATTCCAATCTCTTTATTTCGTACAGAACCGGACACTGCATTTTACTAAACACGATCCATCATGTACCTATAACCAAAATTAAAGAATTCAACATGACGAGTTTAGTTACTTTCATTCCAAAGTTTGTTTCTCCGGCATTACAACTCTCTGGCCTAAATCCTCTCTCAACTACAGTAGAATAGGGATTCGACTCCCCAAGGCCCACCTTACCTTTCATTAGCTTCGATGGTTTGGTCAATGTACATGTGCTACTTTAAAAAGCTGGAGGATTGCCAATTCCTATGGTCAATTGGAAAATCTCTTTGCCCTTAAATACTTTGAAACTATCTGTAAGTGCTTACGAGCTAATAGGAGAGCTTTTTCAGATAATGAAATACGAATAGTGGATGAAATTTGATATTTGGAAATAGGTTGTCTCGTGAAAATTTTCACCTGCAAAATATTATTTTATTTCTGAGCATTTCTTCCTCTGACTTCCTTGAAATATTCAGTTAGTAAGGGAGGCGAGGTCGCTAAATGGCGACATTCTCGAGCGCCGTCGAGACCTATCAAAATCGAAATATGAAGTAATTTCGAAAAGAAAAGCTCGTATGGTAAAAACCATTTTAGCGGTGGGTATGGCGTGTTCAGTTTTTCAAAAAAACTGTAGCTTGGGCATTCTCGAGCGCGTCAGTCATATTTCATTCACATTCCCCGTTAAACCCGGCTGGAGTATCTCGGTGAAGGAGGTGGAAGGCAACTACGTTATAATGACGTCAACATTAACAATTTTTGAAATCCTATTTCTTTCACTTTACGTTTACCCACTGTAATGTATATATAACCTAACATTTATTTTTAATCCGAGAAAAAAAAGATTCGTTGTTTGTAATCCTGATTATTATTGTTCATGTCTATGAAAATTGAATATGAAAAAATTAAGTTGTGTGCAAACATGATCTTGATAGATGATCTGACCCCTGTTTTGCTGAAAAATACTTCACTCTCCTAATATTTACCATTCCGTAATATTTGTACATTTCCCCGTGTATTTCGTACTTCAACATCCAACATCCATTAATTTCTAATTCTTATGTTTCCTTATTATTTCTCTATCTATATCATTTTGTAAACAAATCTTCAAGTTCAGCCATAGAACACTTACTTTCTCTATGACATAAAATACTTCACTATTTTATGCACTACGAGCTCAACTTTAACCACATTTACCTATTATGGAGCTGGTAAACCCAAAGGCAGGTAGGGGAAACGGAAATGAAGTCACGGTTAAACTCAATGAAATGGGATTATCAGCTTTAACCATGACAGGTAATGTGAATGGAATATACCTATAGAGCTAATACTTACTTAGACCTAATAGTTGTTCTATTAGGTCTAAGGTATCTCTCATATCTTCGACTGCCACACTCGAGTGTTCCCGAAAAATTCCCTATTCGCCACTCTAACTAAGTGTAATAGGTTGAGATCTTGATGTTAAAATTATGATATATCTACATATTTTGATTTGGATAAAGCATGCATTTTGTTTTTTCCTTCCAATTTTAGTAAGGAAAACACAACTTATCTTTGGAAAATACATCCAATAATTGACTGGAATCGTTGAATCATCATAAAGACCATTAGCTTAACTCAGACCACAGCGACGCGTCACGGCAACTCCATAAATATGGTTGCTAGTGGGCGGAGGTCGTGTTTGGGTCGTTAGGCTAAACTTAGACGGACCACAGCGACAGATGTCGACAACAGAAACACAAAATAGACGGACCATAGCGACGCGTCACGACAACTTCATAAGTCGGAGGTCATGGATAAATAAAAAATGCAATAGAATTAGAGCAGTACTCAAACGAATGATTTCTTGTAGTTGATTTCAGAGGTGGTCGCTACCTGTGGACGGTATCACCAACAAAATTGTCGTTGTTGGTGGTTCAAAATGCAAAACACATGGACGACAGACCGCCTTCGCTATGCGACAACTGGCCACTCCTCGATTCTCCATACTGAAACTGATGAACACTACCGAACACCATTGTCGTTGATTGAAGTCGTCTTCAACAACAGATACATACACAACCTTGATGAGCCCGTCCCACCCGGGATGATCCTCTCTAAGCGAGGTACATCTCCGGGGAGGACTTCCACCACATTCCCCCATCTTATCCGATGGGTCTCATCATCATAGTTCGCGTTTCGGCGTACAGCTCGTCCCTAGCTAAAAGGGCTAGCAGCTGGGGGCGAGACGTCTTCTCTTTAGCCGTGTAACGTCGGTGGTTTTTTCTTCGGCGGTCTTCCGTTGTGTCTGTGTCTTCTGTTGTGTGTGTTTGCGCTGCCTCTACAAAGTGCGTCCTCAGCCAGCAATTTCGGCTGAAAACACCCTTATAGAGTGTGTCTTCTTTTCTTCCGATCTCTTACAAGCGACTTCAAGCCATTAGCTGATCTAACAGCTTTGTCACCTGTTCGAGGATCTGTTGTTTTGTTGTTGTCGTCGTTGTTTTGTTGTTAGCTGCGGCTTGGGCGTAGCTGACTCCTGTCTTCTTTACAGCTGTTGCAGTTGTCCTTGTCTTCTGGTTGTTTGGGGCTTTTGGACATCCTTTGTAGTTTGCCGGGTGTTCTCCCTGGCAGTTTGCGCAGGTGGCCGACTTTCCTTCGGGCGTCGGCTTCTTTTTTTTTGTATTTGCCTGATGGATATCACTTCCGTGAAATCCATCTCCTCTGCTTCACTTTTTCCGTTTTTTCTTGATGATTCTGTACTCTGCGTCTTTCTGCGGACGCTTTCTGAGCGGCTTCGGCTTCTCTTCTCCTTTTGCATTTCTTCCATTGCTTTTGCCATGCTCTCCATGGCTTTTCTTAGTCCGGTCATTTCCTCTTCCATGCGCTGGATGGTTTTCCTCATCTCTTCTGCGGCTTCTTTCGCTTTTTCTGCTTCTTTTTCGGCCTGGTCCCTTTCATCTCGGGGTATCTTCCTTATTTCCATTTCCTTCAGGACACAACAGATGACGACAACAAAAACACAATGTAGTCGCGTTGCTGTGGTCCGTCTGAGTTTAGCCCTTAACGTTTGTCTTGAATCCTAGAAAGAAAGCCCGAAAGGCGATAAAAAGCTGTATTTTAAAGCTATCATGTTATCGATTAGCGAGTTGCATTTATTTTAAATGCAGTATTTGTCAAAATTGTAGTTTAACAAGTACTAGAGACACACAAATATAGCGTATAAATTGCTAGCGGACAAACAGAATGTTTTCCAGTAATGTGTTATAAACATTTATTTTTTCTATAGAGATCTCACTATAACTCAAACGACTGTGTATTGTTTTAACTACATTTATGATTATACTGGAATATTAATGATTAATAACAGAAACTGCATCACATTTCACATAATATAAATTATATTTCCTGTAAATTACAAAACTGTGTTAAAATTTCAATTAATTTGTTAACTATACGACATTATATTACGAATTAAATTATTTATTAACGAATATTGTTTCCCTAATTAATATTCATTATATATTGTTTGGTGTGTTTAAATATTTAAACCTGAATATGGAGTTGACTGAGTTATTCGATAAATTCATTCTTTCATCTCCAAATAATTAGCAACAGAACGTTTTAACGACCACCAATCGATTCAGGGGAAAATTTTATGTATAGTTGTGAATTTTATATTGATATTTCCAAGTATTAAGAAAATTTCAAATCGCGAGATATTTCCTTTGTTCAAAATGTGCTCACCGTCCAAATTTTCTATTAGGGGTTTGTTGATGGCAGTTTATAACTACATGCAATGATGAAAATGTTGCCAGTGTTTTTGAAAGACGTAAAATTTATGAGAACAAATTTTGAAAAAATCCAGTCCGGTACGAAACAATGCTTGAAGATATAGTATTCATGAAAGTTTACAGATCCCTGATTAATTCTAAAATCCCCAAAGTTTTAATCTTTTAACAATGGTTGAATTAAGACTTTAAAAAAACTGGATTATTTATTTTGAACGAAATACGAAACCCTCTACAAACTTTATTTTCCTCTTCAGTTTCATTTATATCGTCTAAGAAAAGTTTTTCAATTCTTAGGTGGTTTAAACTTTCAGCAGATCTCATGATTGAACCTCTAGTATCTACTCGGGTTTCGTCTCTGTAAGTTTATTTTAATTTCACATCAAAGCGTTGAGTCGTAAACTCTACATTTTCAATAAATTCTTTACCATCCTATCAAAGAACATAAGAAGAGTTATTATTTTATAATACAGTGTGACCAATTTTGTTTGAAAGCGCCCCCGTAAAATCCGTATTTTTCAACCAATTTTGTTTTAATTTTTTTTGTAAGATTCAGAATCAAAAAAAGTATTTTGACACAAATTTTCATAGCTTAATTACTATTTTCAAGGCCCTCTATGTTAATTTTTATTTGCCAAAAGAGACAAAAGTACATTAGGCAATTTTTTTCTCTAATATGTTTATACCACTGGATTCAGAATCATCACAAATGTAAACTACCAAAATGTTATGGAAAATTTTTTATAAACGACAAAGTTATTACAACATGAATTTGGAAAAAGTGGTATTTTCAGTAATATTTTACGTAGAATGTAGACATGTTTGGAGAATGGCAACATGGTAAACAAAAACAAGGACTCAAACATATTGCACAGTGAAAATTCGAAGCCGATAACTTAACCCGTTCTGGAGTTATAGCTTCTGAAAGTAATGTAAAATTGTGCTTAATAATTTCATTTACCGCCAACCGTCAGTAAAGCCATCAATTATCAGATTGATTTCTGGAAGTAAACAAACAGTTTGCCTTCCTTTACTTTATCTTCCGCAATAAAATATACCTAAGTTTCTTATATTCTGAATTCTGAGCAGTTGGCGATAAAATTTTGTATGCACCACGTCAGTAAAGTGTCTTTATCGGACTCTCCTGTTATTCGCCTCGCTTCGCTCATCTCATAATTTCAGACTCGTCCGATAAAGAATCACCTTGGTACATAAATAACTATTATCAGAAAATTGAAATCAACGAGTCGCAAGTAGGCTTTGATTTTGAAATTTTATTTATGTCAGTCAGTAACATTTGTGTTCCACAAAGACTCACAAGTTACACAAAATTTCATTTCGTAACGTATTGCATACAAGATTTTTTCTAATTTTGAAGAAAGTAATAACAAAATAAAATTTAATATAATTGATAAAAATTTGGAAAACATAAATTTAGTTTGTTGCTGTTACTTCATGTTAGTTGTCAGTTTGACATTTTGTAAAAAAGTCTAGACGGAAGGTTTTTAGCGAGATTGATATACTTATTTTTAGTTTTATTTTAAAAAATGAGCGATTCAAGTGCTGAAGAGCTACCAAGCGATATTGAAGAGGCAGCAGGTAATGCTCTATTATCAGTAATTCCCAAAAAGTCAAAGGCAGTTTATGATTGGGCATACGAAAAATTTGTTACGTGGTGTGATGAGAAGAAAATTAAACATGTTAATGAGAAAGTTTTACTTGGATATTTTGAGGGTAAGAAATATCTAAAACTTTCCACAATATGGACACTTTACTCAATGTAAAGGTCTGAACTAAATCTGAAAAGGAATATTGATATTAAAAAATATACAAATTTGGTAGCATATATTGAAAGGCAAGCGGACGGGTACAGTGCTAAAAAGTCCAAAAGTTTTTATTAAAGAAGATTTTGCAAAATTTTTTGTGGAAGCTGATGACAAAGAATACTTAATGGTTAAGGTTGCAATGATAATTGAAATGGCAGGAGCATGCAGAAAAGCAG
>CAJUYI010000676.1:105563-141077 GCA_910591695.1 Galerucella pusilla | reverse complement strand
AACATTTCATCTATTTGAAAATAAGTTATGTATTATCGCTCTGGGATAAATTAAATAAACATTTATCAATAACAATCAGAATCAACAATTAATTTATTTAGTACTTAATTCTGTTCCAATACGCACGCCTATGTTATTTCCTCATTATTGGTATTTAAAATTGAAATATTATTAAAGTCTATTGCTTGCTTTTGCGACGCTAGAAACTCGGCTTATCAGTTGCTTTTTTTGTACAAAAAAACGCAAGAATTCGACGATGACGACGGCGACGACTCGATAAGTAACAAACAAATCCCGGTTATTAGGCTGCATTTACTTCGAATTAGAATTTTACAATCGTCGGTTTTGTATATCGGGAGCGCGTTTATCGGGAAAAAAGACTTTGATTCACAATGAACAAAACGTTTTCTCGTGATTTTTGTGAATTTTAATGTGAAAAGTGATGGATTTTACGGACATTATTGTGAAAATGATATCAAAACTGCCATTCGTCGATGTTTCTTTGTAAGTTATCAAAATTATTAACTTTTTATTTCAATTCTTATACAACCAAAATTAAATTATTTCACTGGGTCTTGTGAATTATACAGAGACAAGAGTTTTTCACTGATTTTACTGAGGAAAATACTTGTTTTAATATACAGTGCGACACATTAAACCTATTTTTTAGATAAAATATCAGGACAAACAGTTATGTTGAGGTCTTTTTTGAATTTTTCTCTGGAAATTCTTAATTATCGGCAAATTTTTGGACGAATAATTTTCAAATTATGTGAGTACCTATTATAGATTTTTCGCAAAATCATTTATATCTGGAATGACGACTTTATATTGTGGATGTCTTCTAATTTCTAATTCTTCAGGAAATTTAGTTCTTGTTTCTTATCATAAATGGCCGTTTGTATTGCGTAATCTGTATTCATTGTGTCTAATGCCCGTTTGTAATTATCAATGATTTAGTACAAGTCCTAGTCAATTTTTTAGGATTCTAAACTTGGGACACTAAAATATTGACAAGAAAAAAAATGTGTTTGCAACACACCTTGTTTTAGTCACTTATTTAGGTTGTGATTATGCGCACTGAGCAGTATGATTTTGTTAGTAACCTGTCACTTTTCAGATTTAAGCAAATAATTCGAATTTTTTAATTTAAATAGGAATCAGACAACAATGGACACTGAATTTTTATTGTTAGCAGCAGCAACTCTTATCAATATAGTAGGAGTTAGAAATTATATAAGAAAGAGAAGCCCTCATGTGCTTATTTTTATATTGAGAACTTTTAACTATGTAAAGGCAAGGTCTTTCTTTATATAGTTCATTAAGTCGAGGTACTTGATCATGAGACCACGACATTTTTGATATTTAAAATAGCTCAAACGAAAAACTTTCACATACACAACATTCTCACCCCTCATAAACGATATAATATATAATCTTTGAATAAACGTAGGTTATGTAGCAGAACTCACCACCATCATGAAAAATGAAAAATCAATGACCTTAAAATAAAGTTTACCCTATATATGTTTGCCCCAAGTTGTCATTTAATTGATAGAAAATAGGACTGGTTCTATAAATATTTTCTATCAATTAAAATTGAACAAAAATAGGACAAGTTTCGACAATTTCAAAATTGACTGAAAAATTGATGATAAATGTGTATGTATCTATCATTTATTTAGGATTCTAAAAAATTTACTAAAACTTGTACAAAATCATTCATAATTGCAAACGGGCATAATTTAAAAATTTCTACTGGTTAAATTAATATGACAGCTTTATATTCCGGACATTTGAGTTTATAAATCCCAGATTTTTTGAATGGGGATAATGGAAAACTTACATTTCAAAAATAATTGTGTTGTAAGATATTATACTTGGAATATTATTAGAAATCTTACCAGCATATGTGATGGTTTAGGAATTTTGAATTTCCTCAGGAAATATCAATTTTTTTGTTAATTTATTTATTTGTCACATGTTTGGGTTAACCGTTGGATGTGGCTATTTCTTTAATTTTGTTAAGAAAGAACACTTTTTATGAAAATTATCTCGAATTTTCCAAATTTGGTGTCGGAAAAAACTTAAAAATAAAAAAAATTTAATAAAAATACCTGTTGCTCCCCCCTACTGACACGCTTGTGATGGATCTGAAAAAGATTTATTTACAGCAAACTGCTGGTTTGTAACTGTTTATTGATTATACCAAGTTTGAATATTTTAAGTAACGGTATTTTTGAATACATTGAAAAAAACTTCATATGAGGACGTCTTCTTCAAAGGGCTATAGCTCCCTTGGGAAGCATTTTCGGATTGAGGTAATTTGAGCTAAATCTGTCTAAAATCACCTCTAGTAACTGTAGTTTCCGCTTGACAGGAGAGTTTCTGAACACCCTGTATATTATAGTCACATCAGTATGTGTTGGTTTTTTATGTAGATTGGAAAATCAAGTATATTATTGCCTGCATTTTTTCTGATAACCATATCAAAATATTTATTTTCCGACCACAACAGACTTTTCAAGTGGTTTTTAGCTACAATCCAACTCTGGGGAAACAAAACCTTAAATTGAAATTCTTTGGAAGGTAAATACAAGTTTATTGGACGTGAAATTCGTAGAAAGCAGCATCTGGGAATTTTCTTTTGATGTCCTACGTCACTCTACGCACTGGTGTTGGTTTTCGAAAAAATAATAAATGGAGAAGAATAAAGGTATAAATCTTTTATTCGAAACGCTCCTTAGGATCATTGAAAGAAGCTGAAAGGGCGATTAAATTTTTATGGAAGGTATAACAACAACGTTGATAGATGCGCATTTCAAAAATTTTGAATTGGTTGAATAAATTGTTGATTTTATTTATGTTTGAGATTTTTTGCATTTTGAATGGTAGAGAGGATGTATTTTCATGTCACGTGAACAGCGTTTTTGAGAGGTTTATACTAGTTCCAATTTCCTCCACCCGACTGTTTATTGACTTTCTCCTGGGAGTCTTGTGATGTATTTTGAATTTACATGGAAAATATAATTTTTCATAGATTTTCTTGAGTTTAAAAGTATTAAATCTCATATTTTTCACTTGGATAATCATTGACCTCTTCTAGAAGTATTCTAGATTTGTTATAGGCCAGACGATAGGGGTAAAAACAACAAGTAATTAGCAATACGGCTGATGTTTTTTCATAAGTACCTTAAAGTATGTGGATTTCCCAAATTAGAAAAAAAAAACAGAAAACTTTTTTTTTCGAAATCTTTCAATATTTCGCGCTGGAAGGAAGGTAGAGAAAAATAAAAAAATACCAACGTGTAGGGGGAGTGTTTTGCAACAAAAAAGGCTTCTTGCGTTTCTTTCGTCCGAGCAATGGTTCGTCCGGAAAAAACTCGGTAAACTAAGTATGTGTTCCGCATCTGCGCGACTCTATTTTCTGAAGCGCGGCGGAGTACATTATAAACTATTGTACAGTTATAATGTAGATATGAATAATTGTAATACGGCGTTTTGAAGAGGAAAGTGTTGGGTTTGAAATGGAACTTTTTTGACATAGCACATAATAATTTTTGGCAAATTACTCATATATAATATAAATATTATATTCTAATAAAAAACCAAGTCTCTCAATAAAAAATATATTATATATACTGTATTTGAAAATCAAGAGAGAGTAAATTCCCAGAAATGTTTTGCAGTTAACAGTGTTAAAGGCAGTAAACCATAGACGTGCGTTTTCAAAATTAAATTAATATGGAAATAGAAATATTTAATTTGTTCTAGTTATTTATACCTAGATTACCAATTTTAGATAGATAAACATAATTCGTAAGTAGTAATTTAATTTGGGTAAAATGAAGAAAAAGTCAATATTATTTTAGGCATTTTGTTTTAGGCATATATGTTTATTTACAAAATATGTATATAATATGTACAGATAATTACAATTATTTATAAATTAATATGAGGAGCTAAAAAAACAATTTAGTAGGTATATGAGAAAAAAAAACCAACCGCAAGGATAAAATTTGACGAGCAACATGCAAAAAATACGACAATATTAAATCTTAAAAAATAAAAATCTAAAAATAAAATTAAAGTAAAATAATAATTTTAAAGTTATGGTTCCTCGCACTCTGTGTCAGAAGATTCACCATTTGATTCTAGAGAAATTACAATGGGCTCTATAGTAATATCAATTATATTATATATCCCACATTTTTTTTTTCTATTTCTGTAACGTGTCTAATACATTTTTGCCAATTTTCACTTGTTACTTCAGATGTTGCCTTATTGAAGAGATTTTTAACATCTGATAATTTAAAAGTAGTGTTATTTCCGGCAACATAACCTTGAACTTGAGCCCATATCAATTCTATCGGATTCAGCTCACAATGGTAGGGTGGTAAACGAAGGATTTCAATTTCTCGTTTTTTGGCTATCTCCTCAATATTATATTTTTTATAATTTTGCTTATGTTTTTTAGCAATAGTTAACAATTCTGCCCTCAGCATTGTATTGTCAAAGGCTTAATTTTTAGAAGATAACCAATTTGCAATTTCATCCATTTTCTATTTAGTGGTTGGTAAAGGTTCAAGTAATCTGGAGTGGTAACTTGCATTGTCCATTACAATAACCGATCCTTTTGGTATGAATTGAATCATCTGTTCAAAATATTCCTCAAACACGTCTCCATTCATTTCTTCGTGATAATCAACGGTTTTTTTTTATTCAAATAAGAGTAAACCATTCTCAAGAAAACCGTTTGTACTGCCTATATGACAAATAATTAATCTTTTACCTTTTCCTATAGGTTCCTTAAAACCAGTAGTATATCCTTCTAGAAAAGCTTGATGGGATGATTTTATATTTTTGTCTCTCCAAACTCTTCGTACACAATGTCCTTCATTAACCCATGTTTCATCTAAATAATAAATGTTTTTATTTTGAGCTTTAACTTGTTGTATTCTTCTGAGGTACTGTCTTCTCCAACATACAATTTCTTCAGAATCAATTAGCATTGAGTGTCTGCCCATTTTTTCAAATTTAAAGTTTAACTCATGTAACATTTTCCATA
The DNA here is from genome assembly GCA_910591695.1 of Galerucella pusilla. Classification (NCBI taxonomy): domain Eukaryota; kingdom Metazoa; phylum Arthropoda; class Insecta; order Coleoptera; family Chrysomelidae; genus Galerucella; species Galerucella pusilla. Next base: position 136,009 of record CAJUYI010000676.1, on the reverse strand, counting down.
GTTTATCCCGGCTTATTGTGGGTAAATCAACATCATTCGTAATGGCTTGCAAAACTTTATCTAAAGTTGGTATTTGCTTGTTTATAAAAAATGAGTGAACAAGCTTACGAATAGCATTTTTTAAAAACTCGTCCACGTTGACTTTTAATAGTTTTGGTCTACCTGGTTTCGGCTTTGGTGAGGTTACTCCACCTGATTTTTCCTCCTTTAGAACTCTATATATTGTAGATTTTCCATATCCCATTGTCTTAGATGTTGTTTCAACTACACTGTCAATAGTGTTTGAGGGATTTTGATGTTTAAAATAGTGGTACACATTCACTGCAGCACTCTTTCCATTGAGCGATAAATGGTCTAGTTTTAATTTTTTCACTGGCGTATACTCAAACTGCTTCCATTTTTAGTCACTACTATTTGTCACGTTTATCGAAAACCAAATAACTGCATTTCTAGAAACTTAAGCACTATTTAAGTCAAAATATCTGTCATTAGAAGCTGTTGCCATTCGGAGGTCGTTAAATAACAATTAATAATTAACAATTAATAATTAACAATTAATAATTAATAATTAATAATTAATTAATTTTTCCTAATTACGAAATACGACACTTTTCATTATTTTGTAAATTTTAGGAATCTTGAATTCACAAGAAAATTTGAATTCACAAGAAAATACATATATATTAAATACTGTAACTTTGTTGAAACTGGAGTGCTGTGATTCAGTTCCTCAAAGACTGCAAACGGTTTAATTTAATTGAATTTCTAAAATGTAATTAATTGTACGTACAACAGGTCCCGTGTCAGTGGCCACCAGTTGCCGAGACACGTTAATTTTAATAAAAAAAATATCTTGAACTTTTTAACGTCTAATTTTTTACCACTTATTTGATAAACCACGTTCTATACCTGCATGAGATATCTTAAGTTTCCAATTTTACTAAAAGTTCCTTTTTTTGCAATTGTTAGTGGAGTTTATCATATTCCAGTTTCAAATTTAGCTAGAACCACCGATATTTCCATAATTCAACTGTCAACACAAAATTGTAGATTGACCTACTTATAAACTTCTATACAGAATAGCCAATATTTGTAACAAAATTAGTCAAAATAATGTATTTAATTATTTATCGGATGGCATTTTCAGTGGAATAATAATTAAAATATCAATCAGAAAGCATTAATCATTATGGCGTTGTGTCAAAAACTTTGATAAATTTGCTTCTGATGAGTAATTTGGTTAAAGCTCATGAATTTCTAAATGGGATTTGAAAAAGCGCAAAATCGGTGAAGTTTACAAGGGTGGCGAAAATATATTTTTTAAAAGGGAAGCCTGTACACCAAAGCCGAACGAACCATTTATGATTTTGATGATAAATTTGTGATGGAATATCTAAAATCAAAACAGAAATTCACGTAAATATGACTTAAATTTCCTTTATAAGTAAAGTTTTAAGGAGGTGTGAATACATACCTACTTACTTAGTTCGGCATAAGTCCGGGACCGGACAAATATCGAAGAAAATATAAATTTTTATACCACAAATTTCACTCAAAAAAACTATAATTTGAGAATAATTCAAAATATACAGGGTATTCCAATAAAGTGTGGCGTATCAAAGTTATATTTTATATCACGGAACACCCTATATTTTATTGCATTTTCTGATTGCCCCTCAAAAATATGATAGGGGAGGGTCTACAACAGTGGCCATGCAGGAACAGTGGCCACTATCTCGCGAATTTCTCATTTGGAAAGATTAGGTGTTGCCATTTAGTAGGTACATAGTGTGTCAATGATGCACTTACAATGCTTGCAAAGTTATCTGCCTGAATTTTAAGATTTCCTGTTTAAAATCAGCTTAACCTCAAATTGTGTATGTGAAGTAAACTACTGCAAGCAAGTGAATTTATTTTTAGTGATAAAATAAATGCTCATCCAAGTGAACTGGTGTTGATAGCTTATACCTAATACATGTAAGTATAGATTTATATAATTAGCTTTTGATTGCATAAACTAGTTTTTGTTTTTTTCTTCACTCTTTAAAAACATGTGCTTGTGGGTAAGTACAGTGGCCATGTTAAATGTAGGTACATTGGTCACTACTTCATTTTTTAAATGAGGGGTGGCCACTGTACCTTGCCTAAAAAATTATTATTTAGTACAATAATGTAAATGTAAATCCAATTTATTCCAGATACTATTTTGGAAAATGCCTCGCCGAAAAGTCACAGATGTCAAGATTGGAAAAACTGGGTGCTACTTCACGTATCCCGATGTTCCCGATTTAGCCATAGTTCCAGTTAGTGATATTGTACTACTCAACCTATAAAAGTAGGCGGCACTACTAGAACAGCAAATTTATTTTCTTTTTCAATCAATTCAGCTATATATGATGTCTGTTTACTCTTGGCCATTAGAAGTTAATAAGTTTAAGTTGCTTTCTGTATAGGTATTTAAGTTGTGTTTTTGTAATAGAAATTATTTTTTTATTTTCAAATAAACCATTATTCTAGCAATTCTAAATTTATTTTCCCAATTCCTAAACAGTAGTGGTCACGGTACCATACTCTAGTGGCCACTGTACCATCATTGCATGTACAGTGGGCACTTTGCAACACATTCTTGCAGCTACAACTTTTTTGATAAAAATAACTTTTTTCAGCTACAGAATGAAATGCTATAGAGGTAAATATAGTAATTGCTGTTTAGCGAAATCAAATTCTATATAAAAAAAATTATTTTGGTTTTTATTGATTTTTTTGAAAAAAGGTGGCCACCGTTCCATACCCTCCCCTACTCCTTCATAATGGCTCCCTATACCTAAATACAGAGGGTTCCGTTTTTTAAAAATGTGAATATTTCGAAAAAAAATTAATAACTCCATAGCGAATTTTCTCTTATATCTAAATAATTGGACATTCGTTGAATGTATTCCACGGTTGAATACTAAATACCTCTTTACAGGATGTTCAGAATTTTCAGCTTCATTATTAGATCATTCAATGTGCAGTATCAGCCTTATTTTAAATGGAACACCCTGTATTTTAAAACTTCATCATATTCAAATATGGTATAAGGGTGTTCTATACCTAGGTATTATACTTTTCGTGCAATTTACAATTTTCTTAAATTTTATGCTAAACCGATTTTAAAACATCTGCAATTCTCTCTAAATTTCAAACTAATGATCATGGCATAGTTGTAAGAAACTAAATAGATTACGTTGTAATCCTCAAGAAAATATAGGGTTCTGCTATCCTATACCGAGTGGTTAAAAAGTTATAGCCACTCTCACAGTAAAATCAGTATCCACTTGGACATTTTATGAAATAACAAAAAAAAAAAAGTTTCACACAATATGAGTGTTATGTTGAAGATTGGTTCAATTATTATTATTTAGAACATTAAATTTCAACATGGATAGAAAGGGAACTAACAACAAACAACTAAAAGTAATAAACTTTTTTTATATTTGAAAGTATTTTCAAATTATAGTTTAAGTTGGAGTAAAATTTGTGGTATATAAAGATTTTCCGAAATATTTTCTTCGATATTTGTCCGGTACCGAACTTTTGCCGAATTACCTTTTTTTAAATTTTCACTCCGTCGGTAAGACACTGCCTCATACGGTTTATTCACTATATTTACTTCAACGCCCAGCATACCCTATCGGTAGTTATTAATTTGACTTGTTCGGTGATGAAATTAATTTTGGGTTAAATTAAAGCAGCTTCCAAACCTAATAGTTAGTTAAGCATAAATCACTTTTCGAAAGTTGGATAATTAATATCTGTAATTGCCTGCCATACATACATTGTGTAGTCAATTTTCAGTCAGTATTTATTGGCAGTAACATGGTTTATGAAACAAATAAAATATTTGACTTTTTGCATACGTTTAATAGGCCAGTCGGTTTGGGTCATTTTAGACCAAAAGTACAAGTAATGAACAATACGGTCGATTTTTTTATAACTAACTTGAAGAATGAAGATTAATATAAAAAAAATTTACCAGTCTGTCGATTTCCCAAATTATAAAAAAAATGCAAAACTTTTTTTTTTAATTCTTCAATATTTCACTATGGGAGGAAGGTGGAGAAGAATAAAAAATATCACCGTTTAGGGGAAGTGTTTTGCAATAAAAAAGATCTTTTGCGTTTTTTTCGTCCGATCAATGGTTTGTCCGGAAAAAATTCGGTAATCTAGGTATGTGTTCCGCATCCGCGCGAATTTTTATTTCAATCTTTGGTAAGAGTTGAGGTTGTAAATAATAAATAAGAGGTCATAAATTAATTTTTACATATTTTTATTGGAAAAAGGTATGTTAAAAATTATATCTTAAAATTATATATTAATCATCCTTTATACCTTTTCACTATATACATTTTTATTTTTTTTTTTATTTTCAGTCGCATCAACCTCTAGGGTTATTAGCGACAATATAATTATTTTAGATTACAATTTGGATAAAATATTTTGTTCGTTGAATATTAATTTTCATATTACAGGAGTATCGAATTTTATTTTGGAAAAATAAAGAAGATTCCCACCCGAATCTATAAAAATTGCTATTTTCCCCTATAATACCCCAAAAATGTATGCATATTAATTAATTTTGTAATTATATATTCTTGATCTTAGAATTTTCCCCAACATTTTTACTCAAACATCATTAAAATTACTCCAGTTTTATTAAAGTTACAGTACTCAATATATATTTTCTCGTAAATTCAAGATTCCTAAAATTTTCAAGATAATGAAAAGTGCCGTATTTCGTAATTAGGAAAAATTAATTATCCGTAAATTTTATTAATGGAACTGACTCCTAAATAACAGTTTCCATCCTTAAAAAATTGTTTCAATGCCACCTTATTATATAATATATTTTTTATTGAGATTCTTGGTTTGTGATTGGAATATAATATTTATATTAGTAATTTGCTAAAAATGATTAAGTGCTATGACAAAAAAATGCCATCCTAAAGCTGACACTTCCCTTTTCAAAACGCCCTATTACAGTTATTTATACAGTGCGTCCATAAAGTAACGCATAAATTCATTATTAGCTAAATAAACAATAATATTAAAAATTCCCGAAACAGGTCAATTTTTGATTTTAATTTACTGTTTTTTCAAATTCTAATGTTATTTACAGGGTGAACCATCTTCGTGTGATGACGTCATCGCCATTTTTTTTAAGTGGAACACCCCAATTTTTTTTCGATTTCCGGATTTCCCTTGATGAGCTGATTCCAAAAATGTATAACACTTTGTTTCAAATTGGTACAGGGTGGAAAAAATACAAAAATTGTAATTACATAATTATGAAATTACTGTGATTTACTACCAAAAAGAAACAGAAGAAAATTTACAATAAATGTTCAAATTGTTCTCCATTGACTGCTAGACAATGACAGAAACGGACATTACATTCTTCTTTAACATTTTGTAGCATAGCGGGTGTTATGTTCTGCATTTCTTGCCTGATTCGGTCTTTTAGATCACGGATATTGTCAGGTCTGTTAGTATAAACTTTAGATTTCAAATAACCCCATAAAAAGAAGTCTAATGGGGTAAGATCAGGGGATCTAGCGGGCCATTCCACTGTTCCCCTTCTTCCTATCCACCGTTGTGGAAAGGTCCTGTTTAAAAACTCGCGCAGTTACAGCGAAATGTGGCGGTGCACCATCCTGTTGAAACCAGATTCCACGGTCTAGATTGTTGGGTATTTGAATATCAGGAAAAAGCTGGATCGGATCAGGAATCATTGTATTTTGTAGGAAATCCAGATACAATGCTCCTGTTAAATTTTCGTCAAAAAAATATGGACCAATAATTGTATTTCTCACAATACCAGCCCATACGTTGATTTTTTGTGGTCTTTGCGTTTGGCATTCTTGTATCCAGTGTGGATTTTCATCAGACCAATAATGGGTGTTTTGCCTATTAACATGCCCGTTCAAATAAAACGTTGCCTCGTCCGAAAATAAAACGTTGTCAGTGAAATTATTTTGGTTCATCATATAATCGCAGAATTCAGTTCTTCGGTCAAAATCGTTTTCAGACAATTCATGGATAAGTCGTACTTTATAAGGATGGTATTTTACCTTTTTAAAAATGTTTGCTACTGAAGACTTTCCAATACCTAAATCCCTAGATAATCCTCGCACTGTGCAGTGTGGATTTTCTATTGCCGACAAAATTATGTCTTCTTGAATATTTTCATTAATTTTTGTTCTACCGGGCTTTGGTGCATCCCTCACATGTCCCAAGTCTCTGTATTTTTGCTCTATTCTGCTTACAGTAGATTGTGAAATGGGTTCACGATCTGGGTGCATCTCATGAAATAATCTGCATACTTCTTGTTGACTCCGCATCATGTCGCCAATACCAATCATCATTAATATTTCAATCCTCTCACTTTCGATTAACCGCATTTTGTTAAAGAAGTTGCAAAATTATGATATGATAAATTTCTTTGTAGATAGTTTTCACATAAACGTACCTTGTTTACAGAGTTAACAATAACAGAAATGTACTTTAACGTTGTTGACAGTTTTTACCGGCAAATGATAAAAAATGACAGAAAAAAATTTCAAACAATAAAAATTTTAGTCGAGGGGCTTGGATCACTAAGCTGTTAAATACAATGTTAAAAATTATACGGGGTGTTTAAAGTAGTAGTAAGTAAATACGTAATTTCATTTGATGTGTTTATTACGTTTATTCTTTTATTTCTTATTTTGTAGGTAATTTAATTTTTTTTATTTTCCTCCACCCTGTACCAATTTGAAAGAAAGTGTTATACATTTTTGGAATCAACTCATCAAGGGAAATCCGGAAATCGAAAAAAAATTGGGGTGTTCCACTTAAAAAAAATGGCGATGACGTCATCACACTAAGATGGTTCACCCTGTAAATAACATTATAATTTGAAAAAACAGTAAATTAAAATCAAAAATTGACCTGTTTCGGGAATTTTTAATATTATTGTTTATTTAGCTAATAATGAATTTATGCGTTACTTTATGGACGCACTGTATATTACATTATAACTACAATAGTTTATAATGTACTCCTCTTATATTATTATATCTATCTCACTTTAAATGTCTTCTTTGTACTTGAAACAAGTGTTCACACTTATCAAGATTTCTTTATTCACATGGTATTCTTAGTTTCTTATTGTATTGTGTTGCATTACTGTATTATTGAAAATGTGAATAAACTACTACTACTACTACTCCGCCGCGCTTCAGAAAATTGAGTCGCGCGGGTGCGGAACACATACTTAGTTTACCGAATTTTTTCCGGACAAACCATTGCTCGGTCGGAAGAAATGTAGGAAACCTTTTTTGTTGCAAAACACTCCCCATACACGGTGGTATTTTTATTTTTCTCTACCTTCCTTCCAGCGCGAAATATTGAAAAATTAAAAAAAAAAAGTTTTGTGATTTCTTTTTTCTTATTTGGGAAATCGATAGACTGGTAAACTTGTTTTTATATTAATCTACAGAATTCTAGTTGTTTTTGTATCCACATACTTTAATTACTTGTAGTTGTTATCCCTATTATCCCTATCGTCTGGCCTATAAATTAAGAAAATCATTAATTTTATTGAATAGGCGTCCCAGGAGATCGAAAAAACTTGGAAGATCAAAATAATGACACTTGCTGACGTTACAAACAGTCCTATGAACAAGAAGTATTATTTTATTTAAAAATATGAGCAATAGTTTATGTAAATGAACTAAATTTGGCTCTCTTTTGCCGTTAATAAAACATGGTTATCATTTTTCATATTTTTATTAGCTGTCCTCTAACTTAGAGTCTATCATTTATAAGCACTATGAAGCCAATAATAAATTTATATTTTCCGCGCAGAGCCAATACATAAATCAAAGACTAAAATGAAATATAACCGCATAAATTTAAAAATTCCGAATGACGAAGAAGGGGTCCTTGCGATTCGCAACATAAACCTACTTCTTTTTTATTAAGGTGCTCATTTCGCTGGAGGCTTTAAATTTCTAGAAATGGTTAATAAAACTCAGGCTTGTGACAATACTGCTCGTTTTTCCGAAATGAATTAGGTAGTGTAAGGAAAAAATGAGCCGGTAAATATATTTCTACGCAATGCGGTGTATTATCATTATTATTCTTAAAACTGAAACCCTTCAAGTTTTGCTCTTGTAAAGTTTTTCTCCCGGTCAACTGATATTTGAAAAAAAATATTCTTCCAGAATTTCAGTTCAATATTCATAGACAAATTTATCTTCCCTGCCTAAACTTCTATCTCCCTCTCTAAAATTGTCCATTGTCTCTAAACTGGAATAAATTTCTAGCTCAGAAGTGGAGATAAACTTAAGTTATTAACTCACTGAAAAGTTGAAAAGCGTATAATATATTTTATTCAGACCATTTACCGAAAATAGTAGATAACGTTCGTGCGGTTACTTTGTCTAAATTAATTATCTTCCTCAAAATAGGCCAGACGTTTAATATCATTTACTGTAATTATTAGTGCTAGTGGCATGCATTAAATTTTGCAGTTTGCAGACTTGGTTCATCCTACCAAGATCAGAACGTAAAATCCTGTATGCAACAAATCTAAAGAATGCAGTAAAATCAAGAGTTGAAATTCAAACATAATATAACTTGGACCTTTGTCTTGGGGAGGAGGTATTTTGGTCAAGTTTTAGATTGTTATGAAAAAGATATAAGCCATCAAGTGATGGTGTGATTTTGACAGTTTTGACAATTTGTGGTCACCAATTTGAACGCCTTATCACGAAAAGGAAGCTTAAAGAATTCGATTCTGAAAATATGAAATCTCAATTCATTGTATTTTTTGAGATTTATTACTAGTTTGCGGACTCTACATTAGTTCAACTAAGGTTTCGAGTGTTTAACATTGGCTCAATAAATTTTATAATAATTATTATAATGATTAAGAATGGAAAAAAGAAACATTTCGAGGACTCAATAGAACCAGAGAGATCTTGAAAATAAAATATCTGTTCCCAAATAATATATTTCTTGAGTCTTTTGCTGAAAGGTAGTAAAGTTCGGTCCTGACTCCCGGAATATATTTTACTTAAGAACAAAGAAGTACGACTAACTTTGTGATATATTTTTCTACTGTAAATAAGAATAGGATTTTTATTTAAATGGAGAAGGTATATATTCACAAAAGTAGTTTTAAGCAAAAATCTAATGGAAGTAATGTTTTATAAAGGCTGCAAAAACTCTATAAAACATCCTTTGAAGACAGTTATACTTTTATTTGCAGCATGATTTAGGTAGAAACTTAAAGTCGCTACAATATTACATTTATTTATAACTTGCTTAAAGGTTATATTCATAATTAAAGCAGGAATTGTGCTACCCTTTTTTGGAAATCTCAATTATCTGTTTGAATTTTTATTGTTTGATGTCAATATTTTTTTGATATTATTATGATGGTGTTTGTTTCAGACATCCAAGAGTTTTATGAATTGACTCTTCTCGACGAAAACAAATCGGTGCAAGAAAAAACTGCAGAAACCATTCGAATCGCCAATAAGTGGGAAGCCAATGACGGGCCCATTATACCTACGTACACTAATAACGAGGTAAGCAACTAAAATCATTATTTAAAACAAGTCTTCCAAAAACACAGTCTTTTTATTGACTCAAGGTGCAACAAGTGTTGATTTTTCTTTATTTTTTTCATCAACGATACTTTAGTCGATAGCGCTCTTATCGTGCGGATTCAAAGTTCAATGTATCAAATCAGAAGACACAGAGGTTACCAAAATGTGAGATTACCCAGAGAAAATGATTATGGTTGATGTTTTCTGCACACTGGTTGACGAATTTCCACTTTTTTATTCATTCTCGAAATAATCTATCAGATTAAGTACCAATATTTTTGCTTGAGGATGCAAAATACCGGAAAATTGCTACTCATTATTCATATTGCCACTTTGATTTGTTAAAGTGACATAACTGACATTTAAATAAAAACTTCGCTGGTGAATGACTTTTTAGAATCGCTGAAAACTAAATAGATATCCTTTTTTCTCCCGTCGACATTGCATAAGTCTATCTTATTCATCTTACGGATTTTATTTGGAAGTTATGTTATTTTTCAAAACAGTTTCCAACTGTATTTTCTAAATGTGTAATATGGTTAGTCAAGTATTGTTGACTTTAAAGAAATTAATAAAGTTAAAATTGTAACAATACTAATATAAATACTCGAGTAAATACTATAAAAAATCAACTAATTCCAAATATAATTCCTATAACGACATAATTCCAAAAATTTCCCCACTGAAAATTATTCCGCTGAAAATTCCGCACATGTAATTTTTAACCAATCAGAACGTGCATTTCTTACAGATTACCATAGCAACGGATGAATTTTATTGGGAATTTTTTACTGGTGGGTACCCAACAACGAATTATACTAGAAATTTTTTTGACGTTTATAATGACAGAATATTTTTTTTACAATCTAATTCAACTGCTTGATATTCTGGCGAATATTTTCTTCACTTTCTTGACCGAAGCGAGACATTTTTCTACCTCGTGCTGTTTTGACAAATTTTTGACAGAAATAATTTCTAGTTTAGAGTTCCACTGAGTTGCCATGGTAACTGAATAATCAAGTTGACAAAACCTGTTTTGCAAGAACTTGATAAAGACGAAAATTGATGTTGTTGGGAATAAACACATTTGGTGTGAAATTTTCTTACCGAATACCACACGAGGTCAAATTAAATCCGGAAATTTTTTGACCTCTAGTGGTATTACCAGTGAAAATTTGATATATTTTTTGTATTCATTTATGCATACTTTTTTCAATCTTGATCGATGCTGAGGTTATAAATAATGCAATAGCACGGCTGCTTAAACCAGTATGATATTTAGGTACCTATATGAATTAAAAACCGACTGTAGTAATTTAAATAATTCTCATTGTAAATTTTAAATTGTTTTTCAAATATTATTCCGATTGTTTCCATTAGTCTGGTAAAAGTACATTTCAGACTTCTCCCAATTTTATACTGACCTGCAAAAGCACCTTACATTAACTACCGACAAGTAAATTCACTTCGTCGATTTATGGGTCGATCGTCTGGCGAGTTCTGGCAAGTTTAAATCGAGTATTGAATGTTGTATTATGATGTTTAAGGCGCCAGAGAAAAGATATACCAAAATTTTCAAACGTTCCGACGCAAGTGAATTTACCTGTCGGTAGTTAGTGTACGGTGGCAAAAGCATTATATTGGTACATCCTGTATAAATGTTTTCCGTTTGTTTCATCAGAATTAGTTTATTTTACTCCCCAATTCTGCGATTTTTTATTTCCAAATTTTCCTGGGCTATCAATTAAGTTGCCCTATATATAAGTCAAAGTAAAAATGTTTCAAACGAGTTTTGGTATTGGGCCATGGTCGATATTTGGATTATTAATTTTACGTCAAGTCGGACGTAAATTCAGAACGTTTTTATGTAAAATTCATACGCTAATCGAAGCGTACTTTTTCATTGACCCGAAATTCTTAGCGCTAGAGACGTTTTAATTCCGAATAAAATGTAATAAAACTCATTTCCATTTTTATACAAGCCATTATCTAAATTCACTTCTTCCATTCGCAAGTTGTTTGAATATTTTATATGGATCTGATTGATTCTTTTCAGTTCCATCAATGATGATTGAATTTTTTTATTATAAAAAAATCATAAAACTCTTATAAATAATTATTTGACAAAAAAACAAGCGATAGCTATGAAATTACCATTTTTCCAGTTCAAAAACAATCTTAAATTTTCCCCTTTTCTCTTTCGGCTTGTCATATCAGTCTTTGTAGCTTTTTTTTGTCTTAAACTTATCAGAAAACTGCGGAGATCAATCGCATTGAATATAACATTCCGAAATGGGGTTTACATCACAATTTTGCTTTAGGTCTCTTTTTTTTAAGTAGTCTTTGTCGAGTCTAACGAGTTTTCGTAAAACCGTGAAATCAAAGAATGGATGTAAGTTAGTAAAAGGAAATTGAAAAGGCGTATAATTGAAATATAAAAATAAAACAGCTCACTGACATCCAATGAATATGATAATTGAAATAAAGATGCTGGATGAGACATTCCTGCATGAACAGGATGTTTCTAGGATGTAAATACTATACCGTATGGTGAAGGACAAGGTATGAACAAAACTGCAGGCTCCGCTATCCAGTAGTCCTCTAGGATTCTGCATTGCTATGTCAGGCCTGACAATATTTATAGTCTGGATACTACTAGATCTTTCCAATGACCAGGTCTTCTCTTTTTTTGGCATGTAAACCTCAGAAGGACTCTGGACTCCAGCACCTCTTTTGTCCCTACTTGGTCTACTATTACATAATATTTTATTTTAATGTTTCCATTGCTCTTGAAATATCTTCAAATTATGGAGAGGTTGCTCTTCGTCTTCTTGATTGGTCTCACCATAAGTGAAATTAGTAAGCTAGATGACAACTTCGCCAATTGCATGGAAGTTAGATTAGGCTAAACTCAAACTTCTGGTACTAAATATACTTTCTGGAATTGATATGGGAGGAACATTTGCCCTGAGGGTATAAGGAATACTTATAAACACAAAAAATTGGAAAAGCATAATTTTATTGGTAGAATAAATTATTTTATACACATTATTACAAAATCATCTTCTAGTTTTTCCATTGAAAATCTCATAGTGAAAGAGTTACTGGCATAATATGGTCACGAAATTTAACACTTGAAACATTTACAATTTACTGTTTATGATTAAAAAAATTACTCTTTCTTTTATAAGAATTTCCAAAATCAACCGCATTCACCTTATTTAATGGTATACTGAGGTGGAATAAGAAATGGGTGCAGCCAATTTTGCAATAGGAGCAGCATGTAAAAGTGGGGCGGGAGCAGCATAAGCAGCTACTTTAGCTACAGGTGCTACTACGGCCTTTGCTACAAGTGGTTCCTTACGTACAACCGCATTGAAACCATTGATTGGGTCAGCGGTGTAGTCAACAGTACGACGGGTGCCATCGGGGTCGGTCAAAGAGTAGGAACCTGCAAAAATTTTCAATTAAAACCAAATAATATTGAATCAATTGATCAGAATATATACCTTGTACGATATCACCATTTCTGCTTTCGCTTTGGCTTTTGCTGTCACCAGTTAAAGCATCTTCTACTTGATATCCGTAAGAGTATTGTGGATTAGGATCATATTCGTCAGCAATAATAGTTTTAGCTACTGGAGCGGCTACAGCAAGAGGAGTGGCAACTTTAGCAACGGCGAGTGGGGCAGCTAATGGAGCATGGTAAGAGACAGCTGGAGCGGCGTGATAGGAGACAGCTGCTGGAGCGGCGTGGTAGGAGACAGCTGCTGGAGCGGCGTGGTAGGAGACAGCTGGAGTGGCGTGGTAAGAGACAGCTGGAGCGGCATGATAGGAGAGAGCTGGAGCGGCGTAAGAAAGAGGAGCTTGATGGAAAACGGGGGCAGCTAAAGGCGCGGCAATAGGGGTATTGTAAATACCAGCGCTAGCTGCAGCAAGGAGGGTTGCAAGAAGAACAATCTGGAAATAAATAAATTCATTTAAAAGTCAACTTTATGAAGTATAGATTCAATTGATAACTAATACACTCTCAACAACTATATCAGAGTATCTATTTCTTGGGTAATTATATCAAAATGCTGTGTACATTTTACATAATCCTGTATTTGAAATTTCTTTCCCTCTTAATTAAATTTGAAATGAATTAATGAAATTTTCCGAGCTTCAAAGTTATTAGAGCGTAATGCTTTTATCAATTGGCAAATTGAGAAATGGAGGGATAATATCAATTATTTTTAAGCTCACAAAAAGGAAAATTCGAAATAAAAGTTACTTATGATTTTGATTCTTAATGAAATTTTTTTATCAGAGAATATTCATTTAATTTAAATATTTGTTCTTTAATTTTGTAATGAAACATTTTTGGTTTTATTGATGATTAAAAAATGTGGACGACTGTAATTAAAATGGTGGTCAAATTATACATAGAGTGTAGGATATCGATAGTCAAAATATGCCAAAACTTTCTGGCACATAGCCCGTCTCATAACCCGTCTCATAAAATTCTGATAAACTTCTTTAAAACACTCTTAAGAACCTTTGGAATCTGTCTCGTTTCAGACATTTTTTTGAACTGATTTTCTTTCTATGATAGCGACAACTCTCTATTCTTTTTCTTCAACTAACTTCACTAATAACACCTAATGGTGAGTCCGATTAGTTCATCAATACATTCCCTTATCAGTACAGGAAGATTGTATGAACAAATAAAGTTTCATGGAAAAAATAATAATTGTTAACATACCTTGAAAGCCATTTTGTTGGTACTCTTGATGTGTTCACAAGTGTGGTGAATGTATCTGCCAGCAGTCTTTTTATACTTGTTCAATTACGTGCCAATTGATTTTTTGGGTAAACTTGATAATTATGCATTTTTCTTGTTCTACTCGAAATGTAACCACGCCCCAACATTTGTTGTAATGGTCAGTTCTGTCGCACGGGTGATAAGACAAAACATTCAAGAACTGAATAATGTATAAAATATTAAAGAAAAAGAAATTTGAATTAGATGTAGAAAACAGATTTCGAGTAGCTCAGAATTGTACCTTTAGTGCTGAACCTACAGGACTCCAAACAATATCTGGGCTGTACTAATAACGATTTCTGAGATATGATCAAGGGCTATTCTGAACGTGACACTCGGTATTTAATTGTGTAGATATGATAAGAATTGGTGACCAAACCACAAAATGACCCTAAGGTTGTATAAAAGCTTTATTAGAACAATGATAAGGTGTTGCGAGTAACAAAACAAGAGTTGTTTTCTGGAGAAAGTATCATAGACTAGTAGTAGTCCCATTTTTCGAAGTTTAGAATATGCTCTGTCAGTTGTAGCAGTGCGGTATCCGTGAATTTTGATATTGATGGTTGGTCTGAAGGATTTTGGGCTTGTTGTGTTCCTTTTTTTAGATTTTGGATGAAGGTGACCTTCGCCTTTCTCCATGCTTCTGGTATATAGCCCAGCTTTAAGATGCTTTGACTAGTTCTAGCCAAATATGGTAGAATTTCGTTTGGTCCTTGCTGGAGCAATGCTAGGGAAATTTCCATCGGTTCCTGGTGCCTTGGGAGATAGAAAGGTGCTCATAGCTCCACTACAAATGTGCCTAGCCATTGTAGTGCTTGCTAATAAATTTCGGTAGTAACCTTCGAGAGGATTTGGGATTTTGTAAACGTGGATCTTCTTGTTAGACTTTTTTAATGCCGAGTCGAAAGATTGAATACAATTTTTTGTATCATCATCCGTGCTATTTGTTGCAACTGCAACAATTACCTGATCGAGAATGCATCGTTCGAGTATAGTACAATAAAAAATGAAGAAAAATGCTATAAATAACCGTTAAAAATCTGGTCAAGTTCAGGCAGTTCACTTTACGCAAAATGTCAACTGGTCCACTATTTTTTATAAAAGTTACAATACTCCATTTCCTTGATACAGACAGCCGTCGTTTTATATTAAAATGCGGAAAGTCGAGACGTATGTGCTTAAAATTATTGCTCGTAATTTAAACAAGCAATAAAAGTAATTTATTCTCTAAATGCGCTTACTTTGTTTTTTAATAGCCTGTAAATATTCACACTTTATAATTTTTCAGGGATATAAAACGATTTTAAGCTTGAAATTTTTCATTAAAAAATACTTTATTCACTACTAATTCCATGTATTTTTTCAAATTTATATTTTATTTCTTGTTTAGTGGTTTACAATAAATCAGAGGTGCTGGGAATTGATAAAAAGTGTTCAGGAGCAAGTGTAAATTTTTTAATAAAGGCATCCTGCAGCTGCTTCTATTTTTACTGTTTTAACCTTGTCAATCCAAAAAATTCGCGTTATTTAAAAATCAACATTTAAGATTTAGTGGCCCTATTATTCTGGTGGCTAATTAGTATATTTAATTGAATTTGTGATAAATGTCTGCTAGATTATCAATAAGTATCACAAAATTACTAAGATGCTGGAAAAACACTGTGAATTGATTAATTTTATAAATTCGAGTTCATTTTCCACTTACCTTTTCAAATTCACATCCCGAACATTTTTCGAAATAATTAACATTTAAAAATAAACCTTTGTGATAAAGAATCCTATTAATTTAAATATTTCTCTAATTACCCCTGTATAGCTTAAAATAAAATAAGCTTTTCGAACTTATCTGGTGTCTACCGGTCTCGTTATTGACAACAAAAGCGAGTCGTAAACCTAATTTATGAGAGCGGCGTCCGTTTGGGACAGCAACTTGAATCAAACCGCCCTGGAGTGAAACATCTTATATTTTTATTCTGTAATCTTTGCCTTAATATCCATTTATACTTTAATATACTATTGTCTTTCTTTCTTACAAGATTCACATGAATTTTATGGGAGTCTCTTATTCAATATGATTTTATTTCCAGTGCTTTTATATTTTTACATCCTTCAATTCAAATAAGATGCATATTTTTTAATGGGATCTCATTTTAAGTCCGTTAGGCACGTTATTGTGTTTTTTTTTCTAATGTATGATCAAAGTTTTGATAGCCATTCGATCCATTTAAAGGATCGTGATCATTTGTAATAGAATTTTCACTTATAATTGCACAAGTGGTTTGTATTTTATCGGGTAAATTTGGGTTGTTTAATGAGAAACTGTTTCCTAGCAATTTGACGAGAATAACTGTCAACTATTAAAAACACGACACCGAAGGTGTAGTGTTTTTAGGTTGACAGTTATTCGAGTCAAATTGCTAAAGGAAACAGTTTAGAATTTGAACAACACAAATTTACCCAATATCAATACAAACCTCGAGTGTAATTCGGCAGGACAATTTAATGAATGAGAAATTTGGAAACATATCAATGCAAACTTTATTTATGAAACATTAAAAATAAACACATTTTTATTTTAATGTACAATTATTAAAAACGCAGTTATTGAAATTCATACTAGGAACAGTGATATTGATGAACAAATGAGTAAGTTAAAAAATCACTAGTGTATTTGTCAACAGTAAAAACACAAGAGCTTTTTTTTATCGGATAAATTTCTCTTTGCAACGAAACACTGACATTAGATAACATTTTATCATGTCAGTTTTTCTCGTAAAATTAGTGATTGGCAAAACTTTGAGTTGAAGAGAAATCTATCTGATAAAAGAAAAGCTCGAGTGTTTTTTGGCAAGATAAATCAACGACAGAATATATGGATGAACAACAACAATAACCAAACTTGCGACTCATTGTCATTGTGTAAAAGTGACGTCCGCTTACTAGATATTGAGGAAGAGGAGTTTATATCGATGTCAAAGTGACAATAACATTTTCAGGTATATGACATTTTAACATTGGAATTAATTTATCGCTGTAAAAGTTAAAGCTAACTTTTGCCGCTGTCAAAGTGACAATTGCACTGTGGCATATGCGATTTTTTATATATAAGTATATATAATCTTGAGCCCTTTTACCCTCAGGGTGTCGGGTTATCATTTTATTGTTGCTTCATGAACTTTTTCCATTCTTTTTTGTCTCTAGTCAGTGTCTTTGCTCCATTCCATTGCTTATTTCTTTCTTGTAGAATCTTTCCTATCATGTCGTTCCAGGTTTTTTCAGGTCTTCCTCTTCTTCTCTTGTTTTGTGTTTTCGCTTCATAAATTTGTTTCACAGGTCTATTGCTTGGCATTCTCTGTATGTGTCCCCACCATCCTAATTGTTTTTGTTCTATAAATGAAATAATGTCTTCTATGTCTAGTTCTTCCCTTATTCGTGTATTTCTTATTTTATCTCTCCTTGTCACTCCTATAACTCTCCTCAGGTATTTCATTTCTGTTGGTTGTATTCTACTTTTGATTTTTTTTAATATCCAGGATTCACATCCATATGTTAATACTGGTCTATATATTGTTTTGAATATTTTTAGTTTTGTCTGTCTTGAAATTTCTCTTTTATTGATGAAGTTCTTATTCATTGTATAGTAAAGTTTTATGGTTTTCTCGATTCTGTTGTTAATTTCTGCTTCTTGTCTTCCCTTTTCGTCTATCGTTACACCTAGATATTTGAAATCTTTTACTTGTTCTATTTTTATATCATCTATCGTTATATTTAGTTCTTCGCCCCCTATGGTCATCACCTTGGTTTTATCTTTGTTTATTCTCATTTGTTTTCTCTTCAGTGTTTCATTCCATATTTTTATATTATATTGTAGTCGTTCTTCATTTTCAGCTATCAGTATTATGTCATCGGCAAATGCTCCCTCAGCTATCTCTACTCTCTGCATATTTTTGTATCCAATGCACATTTTTGTGCTATTTCTATCACATTCCTTAATGATGTGGTACCTGAAAATGTTAAAAAGCATTGGGCTCAATGATCCGCTTTGTCTCAAACCCTCTTTTGTTTTGAAACCTTCTGATTTCATGTTGTTCTTGATGACATAATTTCTATTATTTCTATATATGTTTTTAATCATATTTATGATTTTTCCATCGATATTTCTATTTTTCAGACTCTCCCATAACTCTTTTTTTGGTACCTTGTCGAAGGCTTTTTCTAGGTCTATGAATGCCAGTTATATATTTTGGTTTTCTGATCTTCTCTTTTCTATTATTTGTTTTATGGTGAATATGTGGTCTTGTGTGCTTCTTCCGGGCCTGAACCCACTTTGTGGTTCTGAGAGTTGTGACTCTATTTTATTCCTGAGTTTGTTGTTTATTATTCTTTCTATTATTTTTGTTATGGTATTCAGTAACGTAATCCCTCTATAGTTATTGCAATTTTTGTAGTCTCCTTTTTTGTGTATCGGTGTTATTAGAGCTGTTCCCCATTCTTCTAGTATAGTATTTTTTTTCCATGCCTTATTGATTATTGCTAATAAGCTCTTTCTTCCAGTTTCTCCTAAGTTTTTTATCATTTCCGATGTTATTTTGTCCTCTCCTGGTGCTTTCCCATTCTTCAATGTTCTAATTACTTCATCTAGTTCTTGCATTTATATCAATGGTTCACTTTCGTTTAACTGGTTCCTTTCTGTTGTTTCTATTGATTCCTCTTCATTTTCTTGACCTAGTAGTGTCTGGAAATATTCTTTCCATCTTTTCATTATATATGTTTCGTTTGTAATCATTTCACCGTTTGAATTCTTAATTTGTATGTGTTTTACGGGTTTATCTGATCTCATTGATTTTAGTGCTTTGTAAAATAGTTTTTGGTTACTTTCACTGTCTTCTTCTAGTTTATTACCGAATTCAATCCATGAAATTTCTTTTGCTTTATTAACTAATGTTTTTACTTGTTTTCTTTGATTTTTATATATTTTATACTGTTCTGTTGTATTATTGTTCAAGTATTTTTTCCATTGTATTTTTTTTTCTTTTATAGCCTCCTTTATGTCATCGTTCCACCATGATGTCTGTTTTCTATTATTATTTGTTTTGTAGGTGCCACATGTACTGCTAGCTGTTTCTATGATAACATTTCTAAAAATGTTCCACGCTTCTTGTAGTTCTGCTTTCTTAATGTCGTTGTATTTGTTTTCAAGTTTTTCGTTAGTAATATCTTTATATCTAGTAGCTACAGTTGTGTCTCTCATTTTATACGATCTGATAGTGATGTGTTCATCTTTCTTAGTCACCGTTTCTTGTTTATTTTCCATTGTGTCTCCTTTGATTTTTATTGTCAGTGGCGATTTTTTATACATGAATTAAATTGTCATACAAATAAATATATTAATATACACTGAAGGAAAACATATCAACTGTCATATTTTATGAAAACTTAAGCTGGAACACTTCCGAAACATTTAATTGAAAATATAAGAACCAAAAAAGATGTCCAAAGCCTAGTGGTTATGGTCGTGAATATACTAGCTAGACTAAGACCGAAATTGCGAGACCAAAACCAAAAACACTAATTTTTCTAAACTTTCCTCTTATAACCAACTCATTGTCAACTTGATATTTTGATATCACATTTAAAATCAAATAAAACAGATCTTTAATTTTTTTATGCATATTTTATTGTACAAAAATTATCTACATTATATACAAATAGTTGCTTAGTGGATAAGATTTGCTGAGTAAGACAAAGGTGAAGAGTATGCGTAAGGGCTAGCTACTCTTGTCAAAGCTGGAGCAGCATATCCCAATGGAGCGGAGTAGGATAGAGCTGGAGCATGGTAGGACAATGCTGGAGAAGAATAGGATAAAGCTGGAGCGGAATAGGATAAAGCTGGAGCAGAGTAGGACAATGTTGGAGCGGAGTAACGAAGAGCTGGAGCAGCATAGGAAAGAGCTGGAGCTGCGTATTTAGTTACGGCTGGAGCGGCATAAGTAACTGGAGTAGCGATTTTGGCGATAGTTGGAGCGGCAACAACAGCAGCTTTAGCGAGGAGAGGTTCTTTACGGACAACAGCGTTGAATCCATTGATATCATCAGCGGTGTAATCGACAATACGACGGGTACCATCGGCATCATTCAATGAGTAAGAACCTAGGTAGAAATTAAAGTTATTAATACCTAGATAATAATTTTATAATAAATCAAAAAAATGTTACCTTGTACGACATTTCCATTTCTGGTTTCAACTTGGCTTTTGCTATCACCTGTCAAACTGTCTTGTACATCGTATCCAAAGGAGTATTGTGGGTTGTGGTCGTAGTCTTCAGCAACAACAGCTTTCGCGATTGGTGAAGCGATAGCTAAGGGAGATGCTACTCGAGTTAATGGAGCAGCGTAAGAAGAAACTACTTGGGTAGCTAGAGGAGCAGAGTAAGCCAATGGAGCGCCGATTATTCCAGCTCTGGCTACTGTTGCCATAGCGGCGAGAAGAACGAACTAAAAATTATGTAAAAATTATTTAATAAAATAGAGATTAACAACAATAAATGTATAAAAATTATTATTTACCTTGAAAGCCATGTTGTATATTGAGCTGTGAGTCGCTGAGATACTATGATGATCATTCTCCACGGCCCGCTATTTATATTAGGGTGTCACTTCTTCACGCACTCTTAAAAATCATTTACCGGTTCCTCGAAAAAAAAAAAGTTGAAGTTGCATCGTCAATCTAGTGTTCCGCTTCGGGTGTAGGTTGTCGTTTGTTTCGCAAGGACCACGCCTGTCCTGAAGTGGATATGTCAAGTTCAGTTGGTCCATTGTTTTTCTGTTACTATCGAGGATTAATATTTAACATTTTCAAAATATATATTGATGCGTGTCAAGAAAATATTTATTTAATTCAGACTAATGTTGATTTTTGCAAGTCAGTGCCTTGATATCTATTTATGGGAAAAACTGTGTATTGTAAATGAATATCCGTGTTATAAACTAAATGTTTATTTTAATTTTTTTCCATCCATTTCGATTAAATATTGATGATGCATATAAAGTGAAACATTGGGTTAAAAAAGTTTTTCCACTACTAGCTCTAAAGTTGACAATTATTGCATCTTCTAGCCAACTGGGAAGTTTAATTTCTTTATTAGTGGTTAATAATTCTTTATTATTATATCTCACAAGATTCCATACTTTTTCATGAAAATATAAATAACAAATAGAGTAATTCAGTCTAAGGTCAGTATGGCCAACAAAAAGTGTTTTTTTCTGACAAGAATGACAGTTAAGGTCTACCATTCAAAACACGAGATTTTTGCATGTTTTTCATCATTGCGAACATCGATATTGCTTCATTGAAATAATGAACACACTCCCGAAGCGTATATCTAAAAATTTAAAATGACTTTTTAGCAGAATACTCAACATATCGGTGGCCAATAATTCTAGGAACTCTTGGCATGTCATCAATTCATTTCTGTTACCTGTGTCACTAGTTATGTCAATTGTCAGTGGAAAAAGTAATTAGAAGACTAGAGATACAACTAACTAGAAATGCTACAAAAATCTAATCGAAAATGGACATACACAATTAAGCCAATATCAACAAAAATAAATATAACTGACATTTGATATAACTAGTGACAGAATAACAGAAATTAAATGGTGACATTCCAAGAGTTAATAGAATTATTGGCCACCGATATGTTCAGTATTTAGCTAAAAAGTCATTTTAAATTTCAAAATATACGCTTCGGGGGAGTATTCATTATTTTGATAAAGCAATATAGATGTTCGCTATGATAAAAACATGCAAAAATCTTGTGTTTTGAATGGTAGACCTTAACTGTCATTCTTGTCAGAAAAAACCACTTTTTGTTAGCTACACTGACCTTAGACTGAACTCCTCTATTGACAGTCTCTTCAAGTAGGTTATTTCATCATTGTTAAAGTAGTCCCGAAAAATTCTGATTTACTATTGTGTATGTTGTATATTATGTCCAAAAAATTCGAGATAATTCTGAATACTGATCGTAAGGATCATGACAAATATTTCCCAACCCTGAACTAGCTCGCCAATTCCTTTTTATCCCAGCATCCATACTAGATACAAGCTTATTAAGGATTCTCTACAGTTTTTTACCAGACTAGTCTTATTGGTGGGATAGCTTTGAGCATAGCCTGGCTTATATCAATCCCAGTGCCATGGTTTTTTTTAGAACTATCGGTAATCCAGAGGCTAAATTCTTGACTTGATTCTCTACTCCCTGTCATAAGAATCTCTTTGGTCTCAGTAGCCTAGTCAAAGTACGCATAAAACCTCACAAAAAATACAAAAAAAATTAAAATCTAGTATTTGAAAGGGTTGTGTTCAACATGAGAAAAACTTTACGATTCTAGGCATGCAATTTTCCGGAAAATCGTTGAGTAAATTTTTTGTGTGTTGTTTTTTCACTCTAATTGTTCAAATAATGAAAACACAGAAAAATGTTCGAATCAAAAATTGCAGCTGATACATTTATCAACAAATTTTATCTGAAAAGTTTTTCTGTAAATTTTGGAAAGTTTACGATATAAAATTAATGTACGGCTCGGGAGCCAAATTTATTAACCGCTTGACTTAAAAGTTAATAATTTTGGGCTTATAACATTTTGAAAAAATAAATAAACACATGTAAAATTTAGAGAAAGATCTCGGCTTCCAGATAGAAATACTTTCAAATTTTAAAGAGTAGATTTTCAACTGTAAAATCAGTTTATTTATAAAATACTAGAGCTAATAAGTAAAAAAACAATTATAATTCCTTTATTGTTATAAAAGCAAAGCCATCAATATTTCGAATTTTAAACAAATGCTTCTTAAAAATCTGGTTTTTTTGCATGCTTAATTTTAGTTGTTTTTTTAAGACTTCATTCAATTATATCTTTTTCGAAATTTATATAATTTATGCCCGGTTTTACAAGCTCGGGTTACCCCTGCCCGAGAGTTAACCCTGTGACAGGTGGGTGATACAGCGTTTTATAAAGCGGGGTAAAAGCTAACCTGCCCTACCATTTGCTCGGGTTAACTCTCGAGTTAGCGGTTGTCATGCACAAAATGCTAAAATGTGGTAAATGGAAGGTTGTGTTAAAAACAAGATGTAATATATATAAATAATATCATATCCGATATATATTTTCAATGTGGACATGGATGAAGTGAGAAATTAATTTGAAATTTTTGATGACTTCCCAACAGATGAGGAAGACATTATTCAAATGGTTGAGGCACCTCGAGAACCTACTGTGTTTAAAAATAGAAATGCAATCAGTACAACAACCTTTTCTTCCGAAAAGTTCACACTCCTACTGATGCTGGCAAAATCCATTTTTAAATTTAGTAATTCCAATTTTCACGCCACCGTAACAAAAAAATGTGAGGTTATAGGTTTTGTTGCACCCGACTCATAAAAGAAAACACTGTTTTATGGCTCGACTTTTTCTTCTTTTATATATTTTTACAGTAATACGCCAGTGATCTTTGCACTTTAACCCGAGAGCTAACCCTCGGGGTAACTAAAGATATTTAACTCTACTTCATAAAACCGGGCATTAATGAAACTTCACCACTGAACACTTTGAAGTGTCTACTTTCGAAACTACTATACAATTTTTCAATAAATATCAGATTTTTTAAATAATAGACAATTATTGAAAAGCAGGTGAGAGAGCGACTTATACGCGCCGCCGCGTAATAACAACAACAACAATATTAATAAAATATTAACAACAAAAATTTCAACAAATAACATTAAAAATAGAGTCTGTTATTGAATCGATAATGAAAATGAAGTGGGGTCAAAAAAATGAAGGTTCACGTGGAAAATCGTATGTATCTTTGTGGAAAATGCAGATAAAAGAAAAAATTACAAATAAAGTTTGCGCCATAATCTTGGAAGTAAAAGGTAAAAAATAGGTAAAAAAAACGACTTTTTAGTGGAGGTTTACGTGTAAAATTAATGATAATATATTTAAAAAAATTTATTTTCAATGTATTTGTAGATACCCCATTTCGGAACACATTTCATTTGAAAAAATGTTTCTCAATTCCATTGTTTACTCACTATCGTGAAATTAAAAACATGAAAATTTATGTTCAAAAATGCTACTAGGGAAATTTCGTATATTTTGAAAAATATTGCAGATACAAAAAAAATGTTGAGATAAATTTTATAGATAAATGTATTAGCTACAATTTTTGATTGGAACATTTTCCTGTAATTTCATTATTTGAACAATTAGAGTGAGAAAATAAAAAAACAAAAAGATCGTAAAGATTCTCTCATATTAATCACAACCCTTTTAAATACTCAATTTTGAATTTTCAAGTGTTTTGTAATTTTTGCGGAATTTTACGGATATTTTGTGTGCTTTGACTAGGCTACAGTTATGATTGTATTTTTGTTCTAGTGTAAAAATAACTTCATTTTTCTTTTATAACTTTACAACATTCTTCAAATTTTTTGCTCTCATTTCTCTCAGCTATGAGCTATTGGATAGATGTTAAGTCCTGGGGTTAAAAAAACAATTCAAGTAACTTTTTCTGGTAGTCCTAATTCACCATTATATAACTATTTTTTTTTCAGTGCAATCTTAAAATCTGTAAACTCTGTTATATAATAAAAAATGAAGTAAACCTCAAAGGCCATTGTTGTTGATGCGTGTACAATTTGAAAGCTCTTAATGAACCACGAAAACCTGTATGTTACATTCAAATGACATCCAGGTGAGAGCTTGATGATATTTACCCGACGTAGCTCGTTTTTAAAAAGTAGACCCGTTCATTTTAGTAAATTTGTTATTTATAATGTTAATTATCTGTTACGAAATGATAAGATATAATGGGCTTTGTTGATTTCGATCAAAAACCTGAAAGTTTTTGTCTTAAATATTCTTATAGATATTATAAAATACACTGAAGTATTTCAACAGAATAAAAGTAGACTGGAAACTATTTAAATATACAGGGTGAATCTTTATTTTGCTATATCACACGGTAAGAAACATTTCGAAGTGTTGCCTAATATAATTCAAAATGTTGAAGAAGGATTTTATTTAAATCCTGTCCAAAGCAAAAAAATTGGTCAAGGAAGCAGAACCCAGTTCACACAACAATTGACCTGCTTTAAGTATTTGAATTTATCGCAACTGAAAATTGCTCTAGAAATGCGTGGATTTACAGGAGAATGGTTTAAGGATATTTGTTTTTTTAAAGATGGTTGTCCATTCCACAATTACGATTCTGTCTAGCATTGAAACGAAGATGCAGCGCAAGGAAAATTCATTTCATGCGGGAATGTATTTTATTTATGTCGATCTGAAATAAGGAATTTGTTGAATTTATCAAAGGACATCTACATTTCAAGCATAGCCATAAACTCCAACCGGTCTACCATGATTTTAAGACACTTATAATTTCAAAATAAAAGTCTTGAGATTTATTTAAAATGCAGTAAAGTTGAATATAACACTTTTTAAATAAGGAAGTATCTCTTTATTGAATTAACAACCTTTTTGTTGCTTTAAAAATGTCTGTTTAAATGTCAAACAATGTTTTTCATGATGAAGAGGAGTTGAGGATATTGAAACGAAAAATAATTAGAACAATTCTAGGGTCAATAAAAACCGACGACAATGAATACAGGCAACGTATGAATCATGAAATACTGAAAGAAATGAACGGGGAAGATATAGTAAACAGAATAGAGAGACAAAGAATAAAATGGCTCGGACATGTATGGAGAGAAGGTAAGCGAGCAGTCGCTTGCTCAATGCTACAGTGGGAACCAGGTGGTAGGAGAAGGCAAGGAAGACCCAGATCTAAGTGGCTGAAGGAGGTGGAGGAGGATTTGAGAAGGATGGGAATCGTCAGATGGAAAGAAAAAACGAGGGATAGGAGACTATGGAAAAAAATGAGCGAGAAAATAATGAAATGAAGGGGATTGATCCACCCCAGAAAGCGGATCTAGAAAGCATTTATGCGGCGCAACCCCACAAGGGGTGTCTAGTGTCTAGCCATTTATATTGAAAAATTCTTAGCCTACCTACTATAGAACCAAACAAAGTTTCAATGTCAAAATATTTTATTACTCAACATATTCTCCTCCTAATTGGATACATTTATTACAGCAAACCTACAACGTTTCTAGACCTTTCAAAAAATATGTTTCTTGTTACCCTGCAAACCTAACCTCCACAGCTTTTATTACCTCCTCCTTGGAAGAAAATGTACGACCTTTTAAACTTTTTTTCAGTTGAGGAAAGAGATGATAGTCGGACGGAGCCAAATCTGGTGAATAAGGGAGGTGTTCTAGTAATTCAAACCATAAATCACGAATTTTTTGCATGGCAACGTGTGTGCAGGGGCGTCGTCATGCAAAAACAAAACGCTTTCCGCTTTCCTCCCTTTTATGATGACTCGATACTCCAATTTTTCGATTTTCACAATTTCGGCGGATATCTTTTTTCATTTAATTTATTGCGTAACTCTGGTTAACTTTTTTGACGTCCAACTTCACACTGACACTTCTAATGAGTTATTGTTCGTTGCTATGGTAACGCAATATTTTGTTTATGCTTGGAACTATTCTAGGCTAACTAGATATTAATACATCAATACGTATGTCATTTTTTTGAATTATTTAAATATTTTCTTTTATTTTCATCCAATTCTGAATTATGGAAATGAATTCAAAATGGTGATAAAAAACGTGGATATTTAACAATTAGTTGGTCATCAAAAACCTCAGGAAGACAGATCATAGCGAAGGGAATAAATGCAGCTCAAGGCTGTGATATTTTTTTTGCTGAATTCCCCACACGTACAGGCCAAGCAGCTTGATCGATTTTTATCTAAAAAAATTGGGAATCATCTGATACTTTTTTATTTCAATAAAAGTTACTGAGTTACTTTTTTTGATGAGAGGAAGTAATTGTAACAATCCTTGAAACAAAACATTGTCATTATTGAAACTAGACCTTGGACAATGGACAGGTTCCGAAAGTGCTTATTAAAATTGCATCTGCCAATATTGGAGTAAGACATGAACCAATAATATCTCAATCATTTTTAGGCGGTTCTTATGTAATATTTAAGGTAAAAATATCTGCTCTGTAATTTAATATTCGCTAATGACTTGTTTAAAAAATATATACTGGACATGTACCTTTTACCTTCATTAAATAAATGATAGGTATTACTTTTTGAACTGAAAGCGTACCTAATAAAAACGTAAAATGTGTTTTTGTTAAAATAAAAATGTAAAACACATTCAAAGCTAGTGAAGCTGGTAATTACATTTTAATTTAACTATACTGGGTGTCCCACGATGAGTTAAAGCTATCTGTATATGGCAAAATACTAATAGTAAAATCATGTAAATTTCTACGTTAGGGTTTTCGAATACGATCTTTTTAACTAAAGCATTTTCCAAGATAGCAAACTTCCGGTTCTACTGGAAGTCGACTGCAACTTTGTTATTTTGGATAGAACCTCCTATATCCCAAGTAACATTTTTCTAAGCTGATGGTTTTTAAAGTTGCCTTTTAGCCGCGTTAAGGTTCTCTAATAGTCATTGCCTTGCTTGATGGATATATTTAGGTTAAATATTGTCCTTATAGGAACTAGGATCTTTAGGTTAAACAAAAGTTTAATTAGATAAAGTTAAGAGTTAACAATAACGTTGTTATGGCCTTAAACGAGGGCCTAATGGATTTAAGACTGTTAGGTTTTAAAAAAGTTATATTTCAGCATTATTTTGGCAACGAAAATTCTAAAATAAAACCATTTGATCAAAAAAGTTACCTGTTTAGAACCACTTGGCCACGAGACAATTGCTTAACTATTTGGCACTTTATGCGGCCCATTTAAGCCAATATGGCATACATTAACACCTAAAGGAGTTGCAAAAAGTCATGTGGCTAAAAGTATAACATTATGGGATTAGGCATAACCAACTAGTCACAATAAAACACCGTTGAGCAACGGTCGCGGCATTTAATTCCCACGTTGTTCCACTACTGCAGCCTTTGTAAACACAGGGATGGCTTGGCAAAATATTGTAAGAAGTGATTATTTTAAAAGAAAAGTCAAGCGAAATTTACAACGAATTACAGCTAGTCAGGTAAATACGGCTTATAAATTAATTACCACTCTATAGTGTAAAAAAATTTTAGTTTGCAATTAATACGGCATATGAAGAATTTTGCGAATTAAGTAATGTAGTAATGTAGTAATTAAGTAATTTGACTTGCTGTAAAATCCAAACGGTTCAAGATAGTATTAAATAACTTACCTTTTAATCTAAATACAACCCTGTATGTACTTTTAATGAAAGTTAACAACATTTTTCTTTGCACAATTACGGTAACCTACAAAACCAAACACAAACTGAATTGCAATAAAAAGGTGTCGAGAAATTCTGCGTAGTAATAGATGATGCCACTAGATCCTGCCATAGGCGTTAAAAGCTATTTATTGGAATTCGCCCGGGCTTTGCCGGCTAATTGGTCATTGAAAGTGCTATTAGGCCCTGAAAGATGCTAGTTAGCACTGTTTTAGCTGTTTTTATGGCCCATTGGCACTTTTTTAAGCCTTTCGTTCTATAACATAACTTTCTATACTAGCTTTAGCTTTTATAGCAACTTGTAAGCATCCCCTGGTAGACGTCCATTATGAAAAAAAAATTAAAAACTACCATCTGTTTAAGCGTATAAAATATAGGTTAAAATGATAAAAGGAGTAATTAATTTGTATATTTATAGACACTGGAGTATGTAAGTACATATTTTCGTTGAAATATACATCAAAATAAAAAAAATATTTGTATTTTTTATTTATTTTTTTATGCAGAATTACCACTATTTGATAAGATATTAAAGGCGCGTGTGTTTTACAGCTAAATTACACCTAACTTTACGACTAACTGGTATGCGCAATGAAAATCGGTCATAATATGTTTAATAACATATATTTTCTGTAATAGACTCATACTGAAAATATCGCCATGCATGATTCCATTAACTTGTACATATTTGTCTCCTTTTACCAAAGCTATACCATATTTAAAACTAAATGGTTAAATACTAATGATTTTTAATGTTTCTGAAATGCCGAAAGGCCACGAATAGGTCAAATTAACCAACTAAAAGGCATTTTGCTATAGGGTTATAAACAGGTGAGCCTGAAAACTTTTAGGTCATAAAAAGGTTATTTTTAGGCTTCTTCAAAGGTTATTTCTGTTGCCTAATAAGGTTCTGTGATATGCGATCTAGTTTCAAATTAGCTAGGGCCTGTTGGAAACGACAACCTCTTCAGGGCTGGGCCCTTTTTTGCTACAGGAGGTTCTACGGGCTAGGAAATAAGGTTATTTGTGCTTAATGGCATTAGTAATAATATTTCTAAAACTGGTTCTGGGAGTTTTTTATAACCTTTTTAGAACCTAAATTGTTACTTGGGATATTAATACATTTTTAAAATCTAAGTAAAATTTTAGTATTGTCCGAAAACTTTTCCCGAAAAATGCATATTTTTGAGTTATTGACTTTTTTGTAGAAAATTTGACCGTTGCAGACCCTTGTAAATTATTTTTTTACGAGGATACCCTTAAAGATATGAAAATGGTTTCTGTTCGGCTGCTTTAAGCAAGGTCAGAAGTATTTGAATCTGTGTTGAAAAATTTTTCATTTTATACAGGGTGTGTATAAAAAAAGTTTAACTCCATAAATATCAAATTTCTTCATTTTCTTAAATAGAACTACCCGGTTCTTTCCATTTTATTGCATTCAGGAGTAAGAAATGAGGCAAATTCATGTATACTTTCCTATACCTAACCCTTACCGTTATCCAGATATTGAATGTTTTCTGTAAATTTTGAGAGATGCAGGTGTGGTCTAAATTTTATTTTGACCCGTTGATACAAGCGAGACCGCCGAGTTGTACCACGGGACACCAGGTAGATGTAATCCTACCG